>JACBKR010000396.1:0-65767 GCA_014218235.1 Colocasia esculenta
CTCATGCCGAGTTTTAACACGCATTTTACACATAACACTCACATCTCCCTCATTTCTCATGCACAACGTGACTCTGTTCTTCTCCTAACCATGCTACTATAGATTTCAGGAGTTTAACACAGTAAATGACTAATCAGGTTGGGTTTAAGCAATAACTAACCACATTACGATAACATACGTAGATTATTACATTTCACATGAAAAACACATAACTCTTTATATACTGGTCCAAATGTCCTGCAATTTTAACCACATGCTATTTTCGGGTTCAAGATCATACCCTAAATTTTTCAGATTTTTCTGAGCTAAATAGAATTTACAGAAAATCAAACATCTATTTTACATGCTATTTGAAATCCCTATTAGCATGGAAACCTAGCATAAGCATTTGATTTAACATGCCTCAGCCCTGACCTGACATGCCTGTATTTACATGACATTCTACCCGTATTTATTGCACAAAGCACAATTTACTAGAGAATTTAATAGTCCTACACATATTCTCTATTTTCCAAAACATAAACTCTAACAAATCATATAAACATGGGAAAATTCATAGAAATTGCAGGGGATGACTGATGCATGCATACATGGCTCACAACATTTAGCACTTTCCGACCCTCTCTAAATCATCCAAACAGTGAATCAAGAAGGTTATTATCTTAACATACATGCATTTTCACAAAACAATTAAATTGCATTACTCATACCATGCTCAATAACATATCCACACACCACAATAGATATCTTACATAACGTATAGGGTTTACAGTATATCCCATCGCAAGAAACCATCGAAAATAGTCATTTAGAGGAGAGAAAATAGTTAACGGTTCTGTCCTGATGAACTCAGCGTCAATGTCTAGCCGTTACAGGGGTGGTGACGGCATTATCGCATGCCGTTAACAGATGCACTTGACGGCAAGGTCTCTTGCCATCAAGTTCCTGTCTCAGACCGAGCTTGGAAAAAGATTCAGAATAGGGGCTCCAGGACACGAATTAAAATCCACAAAAATTCCTGAGACTTAGGGGACATATCTAGGCTCAAGACCTAGGGTTTACTTGCCTGAGAAAAAAACTTCTAAACGGATCAAAATAGCCGATGAAGCTCTCCTTGGCTCTTGCCAAGAAGCCTCCAGAAATCCTTTGCTCCGGGTTCCAGGGGGTTGCAAGCCGCAGTCCAACGTCGGGGAAGCCTTCTCCTATGCTTGGACTTCCTCCTTGTCGAAGAAGATCGCCGGATCCAAGCCTCAAAACGCCGGATCTGAGCTCTCAAGGTCAGTCCCTCATCTCTTCTCTCAGCTAGGGTTTCCTTTTAGAAAATGCCAAGGGAGCCCTCTAGGTTGCAAAGAGAGGTGTTTTATAGAATAAGGGGGCAAGAGGGGCTCGAGCAGGGGCTGAAGGGACAAGAGAGACGTTGGAAGACATCTCCCCAATCAGAGGCCTGGCCCAATGAGTGTTCTCTGCGCTCTGCAGAGCAGAGAAAATTAGGGATATTGACGTCCACATCCCTGGACGGCTACATAGGGTTGGCGTCCGTTGATATGGACGCTGACATAACATGGGCGTCCATGTATGTTGACGCCAAGACACTCTTCTGCCAGAACTTAAAATCATGCAGAACCATGCTTAACCCACTCATACATGCACATGAAATCTATGTAGTATAGTGTATACACCACTACACCACGTAAATATCCAATAATTACTACTTACCCTACACATACATACATAGGTACATTTAAGATAACAACATGCACATGAATATCTTCATACGCATACAAAGTATACGGTATAACATGTATATTACTACACCGGGCAATCAATAGCATTTATACCTAGGCATACACAAGCATACATGAATACACTAAGATGAGATGTACGTAGATATCTACCTATGCATACACACTTGATTTGGCATATATATAGTATACACACACGGGTGTAGCACCCTTGTGTACATATGCTTGAAATAGATGGATACAACATGCGAACCGATAATTAGATTAACTTGCACAACTTTACCTAACATTGCTTAAGTACTATATACATAATTTAGCCGATTGACTATCCTCACCTAATTATCATGAAAATACATGCATGTTATTCATGAGGAGTATAGAATCCCAATATAAACTAAATACACCTACCATGCTCAACTCTTTATGTACATGCAATGTACGAAGTACAATGTACGCATTAACTAAACCATGTAATGAACCATGTTTACAATTAAACATACACATGCATATATAGTACACCAAGGTGTTATGCATGTAGAATTAGGTATACAATTGTCACACGCATAAGATAACATACATACCTACATACACATATGTACTTCATATGCTTCATACAAAATTCCATGAAATAGGTAGTATAGGATATTCTTCAATATTTAGAAAATACATACATAATATTACTCAACCATTCTAAGTCTAAGATTCTTGGAAAAGAAAAGAGAACATTCATATTACTTCTTAATTTAGCTAATTGCTCACTTCTACGCGAATAGACGTATATATATATTATATATATTATATATATATATATATATATATATATATATATACGTATATGCTCACTCTCAAGAGAAGGATAAAACTTATAGTAGGCACAATGAACTACGCATGCTATGCACAACAAGCGAACTCCAAACACACCATTCATATACATACATATATATAAAAGAGAATAAAATTCGGGGGTAACACTGGTCCTCAGGAGCTTGAGGCTGGTCCTCATTAGCTGGAGGCTGGCCTCAGAGAGGTGGTATCACTGCCTCTAGAGCCTCAGGAACCAGGGCTCAACAACTACTGGCCCTCCTCACTTGGTCACCCTCAAGCCTGAATCCCATAAACTTTTGAACATGCTTGAAACAGTAGATGTGGATTTGGGAATCGGCTTAGATTTCTCATTAGCTAGAGACACACCAAAATGCTTAAAGACTGGAGTCAAGTGAGCTGCATAAGGAAGAGATCTATGGAGATCTTTCCTGGTTGTCTCAGAAATGATTTGGTAAATTATGACATGGAGATTGACCTTGATGTTCTTTTTCATGCAATAGATGACAAACCGCTGAATATCCGTGAGTCTATCCCTGCCACCACCTTGAGGTGTGATGATAGTGGTGAGAATGTGATGGATAAGTCTCAACACAGGTGGAAAGGTGTTTGTGTTGAACTTGGTGACATGTGTCTGCCTGGGATCAGACTCATCAGCTTGCAATCCAGTCAAGATAGTGTAAGCTTCATAAAGGTCAAACTCAAAATTGTGGTAATCGGCTCCTTCATCTGGAATTTTAAATAGGGTGGCTGCTAAGGCTGTGGGCATATCAATCACAACACCTTTGACCTTAGATTTTAACTGACATCAGTGCATTCCAAATTCATGTAGAATTCTTGGACAAGACGAGGATAAATGATCAGAAATTCAGAGATAAAAGGTAACCAAGTCTGAATGAGAAGAAACTGCGAATTTCTGGAAATGCAGCTGCTAACTGAGTATCTGTCAAATCAACTGCCCTAGGTTTCAAAATCATCTTCCCTTCACTAACTGACTTGGAAGGGGTGGCCTCAGAAGATGAGGAGGATGATTCCTTAGAAGCGTCAAGAGAAGAGACCAAAATCTGTCGTCTAGGGTTTGCGGACCCCCTACCTCGAACATAGGATGTCCTACCTCTCTTGGTAGAGGAGGGAGATGCAGAGGAAGGCCCTGGCTGCTCAGCAGGGTCATGGCGCCTCTTGCTTCTCCTTTCAGTAGGAGGTGCTTCTTCCGCCGGAATGGGCCGAGCTGTGGCCCTGGACCTTGCTCCACGGCGAGGGGCTTGCTTGGGTGCCATGGAAGCAAGAGAGAGTGGAAGAGCAGAGGATGGAGAGGAAGGAATGAATGGAAGAAGACAAGGATGGGTTGCAGGAGGGAAGAAGGTGGAATGGTTGCCAGATTCAAAGGTGGAAGGCGGCCATGGGGTCGACCTTGCATAGAAAAAGGGTTTCGAGGGTGCAATGTCCCACAGGAACAAGAATACCCTTAACCGGCACCCACGCCTTGAATCACCCTGGGAGGGGTATGTGTCGACACTAGAAGAGGTTAGTGTCGACCTGGGCTGGAGTCTGTCGACACTAGATGGAGATAGTGTCGACTTGGCCTGATGAAAAGTTAAGATGTGAGAATGGGAAAAATTGGTGAGCTTTGGGACATCTTTAAAATGATAAACAATGGGTGGAATTAACATTTCAAGGATTTTTAAGAGGCTTAAAATTCATTTTTCATATTTTTCAGAAATTCACACAATTCAAGTTTTACACAACATCCAACAGGTATGATCATTCAGTAACACAATTCAAGTTTTACACAACATCCAACAGGATTTGTCATATTTTTCAGAATTCAACACAATTCAAGTTTTGCATTGATCTAATCAGAACTCAATAAAGCTTCATCAATTGACTTTGGTTCAATTTGGGAATTAGAGCTAGTGGGTCTTCATCAATAACATGCAGGAATGATGATCTAGTCCTAACTCTATCATGCAAATTGCCAACGACATTTTCCAATGGGTGATCTCTCAAAAATCTATGCTCAGAAAATACCTGTTGAGGGGTACTTAGATCTGGAACAACATTACCTGATCCACTTGAAGATGGTGACTGGATGTTCAAGTTCTCACCAATGTCTTCAAGTTCCTCAACAGTTGTGAAGAGTCCACAATGAAATCATCCTCTTCACTGTCTTGTCTTTCCCTGCAAGATTTAGAACTATTAGTTGAAAAGGAATTTTCATCAAAGATAACATGTGGAGAACTCTTCAACATTTTGTTTTTGAGAGAGTAAACTCTAAAAGCTCTTGACACTTCAGAATAGCCAAGAAAGATGGCTTCCTGACTCTTAGCATCAAACTTGTCAAGATTTTCTTTATTGTTGTTATGAACAAAGCATTTACACCCAAAGGTTTGAATAAGATACAGTTGGATTTTTGTTTTTCAATAATTCATAGGGGGTTTTTCTGATTTTTGGTCTGATCAAAGCTCTATTTAGAATGTGATTTGCTGTGTTTACAGCTTCAGCCCAGAAGGATTTGGGCAAATTGCTTTCTAAGAGCATGGATCTAGCCATTTCCACAAGAGTTCTATTCTTTCTTTCCACAACTCCATTTTGTTCTGGAGTTCTTGGTGAAGAAAACTTGTGAAATATTTGAAGTTCACACATAAATCAGAAAATATTTGTTTTCAAACTCACCCCCATGATCAGTCAAAATGTTTTTGATTTTATATGGATAAGTTGTTAAGGCAGTGGTACAGAAATTCCTGAACTCAAGGCAAGTATCACTTTTGTGGAACAAGAAGATAACCCAGGTAATCTGGTAAAATCATCAATGATCACAAACCCATATCTCTTGCCACTTAGACTTAGATTCTTGTAGGGCCAAAGAGGTCCATGTGAAGTAATTCTAGTGGCCTAGATGTGAGTACCTCATTGAAGGTTTTAAAGGATTTCCTGGTTTGTTTTCCTTGGGCACAAATCTCACAAACTTGATTTTCAATATTAGAAAAAGATTCAGGAAGACCCTTAACCAAATTCAGCCTTAACAATTATTCATTGTTCTGAAACTTGCATGGCCAAGTCTTTTGTGCCAAGTCCATGCAATTTCCTCTTTATTGGCAACAAAGCAAAGATTTTCAGAAAAGTTTTTATTGAGGTTGATCATGTAAACATTGTTTTCCCTTTTTCCAAAAAATTTTATTTTATCAGTTGATGAATCAATTATCTTACAGAAATCAGATTCAAACACAACTTTGTGACCTTTGTCACATAGTTGGCTAATACTCAGCAAATTGTAATTTAACCCATCAACTAACAAAACATTATCAACAGAGTTTGAGGAAGATTGACCAACCTTTCCAGATCCAATGATCTTTCCTTTATTTTTACCTCCAAAAGTTACTGAACCTCCCTCCTTCTCAATCAGGAATGAAAATTTGGCTTTGTCTCGAGTCATGTGTCGTGAACACCCACTGTCAAGGAACTACACATTTGAATTGGGTGCACGACCTTCCTGTAAAATCAATCAGTGAAGAGAAGATTTTGGTACCCAAACAGTATTGGGACCATCAGAATGTTTGAACATAGTCATCAAATCTTTTCTCACCCAAATTTGATTTATTTTTTATTTTTGTTTCATTACAATGGTGTTCTCTATCTTTTTCAATTTATTCTTTCCCTTAGGAATGAAAACACCAGTGTTCTTGTTTTCAGTAGGAGGGGAGTTTTTCATTGGACATGAGAGTTTAGATGAGGAGGTGGAATCCAAGGATTTTGTTGGTACATCAAGAAATTTGGATAGAAGAATTGGGGATGATACCAAAATGGGTTGTGATAACATTGGTTCCAATTAGCTTGATATGCTGTATTGGAGGTCCAATGTTTTTTATTAATGACTTCCTTTGGATTTTTCTTATTTTTCAAATTTTTATTTGAATTTTTGTTTTTGTGGTTTGTGTTTGTTGATGTGAGCAGGTCGATCTTTCCTTGACTGGTGTCGACACAGCAGTCACAGAATCCTTCTTCATGTGGACTGGTGTCGACCTGTTAGGTAACTGTGTCGACCTGGTTGACTTCTTTTGGTTCTGAGTTTTTGGAATTTTGTTGTTTTGCTTGATGTTTGCTTGATTTCAGTGTTCTCAAGACTAGGACCTTTGACAAATTTAATCAATGGTGCTTTATCCCTTTTCTCACCAGATTTGTCTTTCTTTGGTTTTTGTTTATTGAATCCTAGTCCATGAGAAATTGATTTCATTTTAGCTCCCAGCAAGGCCTCCAAATTGTCTTTACCTATTGTGAAGGTTTGAATGACTTCATCTTTTTCTTTTAGCTGGTTTTCTAAGGTTTTGATTTCTTCAATTTTTTGTTGTTTATCTTTGTTTTCCATTTCCAGCTTTTCAAACAGTTCTTTAAATTCATGGGTGGCCTTTTGAGAGGCAAGCTTAAGCTCATCAATTAAGTTCAGGAGATTTTCTTTTTCTTCATTAAGTTTAGCTACCTCATTTTCTAATTCACAAATTCTTTTGTTTGAGGAATAGTTATTCATGATGTTTTCCATTTTCTTTTTGAGATGCTTGTTTTCTTTCCTTAATACAGAATACTTTTCAACAAGCTCAGCATATGCATCTTTCCAGTCCTCAATTGAATAGTCTTCGAAGGATGTATTTACCTTTCCATCTGAACTATTCGCCATGAAGCAGATTTCCTCACTCTCAGAACTTGAGGATTTTTCTTCTTCTTCCTTCTCACTTGAGTCCTCATCAAACCAAGTGGCTACCATGGCCTTTGACTTCTTGAACTTGTGAATCTTTTTGTGTTTTTCCTTCTTGTTTTCAGGACATTCTCCCTTCATATGTCCTAGCTTGTTGCACCTGTAACAAATGACAATTTCATCGGATTTTTTATTCTTATTGGAGTTAGCATTATAAAGGAAGTATTTATTTTACCTGATGAAAATTCTTTTTCCCAGAAAATTTTCTTTTCTATATTTTAAGAATTTTCTGAATTGCCTGGTCATGAGGGCAATCTCATCCTCATTGGACTCAGACTCTTCAGAACTAGTTTTCTCCTGATTCTTGTCTTTGTTACTTGAAGAGGCCTTTAGTGCTACTGGCTTGGTTTTAATTATATGTTCTTCATTTCTTTTTAGATTGATTTCATAAGTCATTAAGGATCCTATCAATTCATCCAAAGAGATTTTGGACAAATCTTTAGAATCTTCAAAGACTGTGGCCTTGGTGTGCCAAATTGAAGAAAGAGAGCGTAGAATTTTCCTTACCAAGTCAGCATCTGAATAATCCTTACCTAAGGCCTTCAGTCCATTGACAATGATCATAAACCTGGCAAACATTTCAGAAATTATCTCATTAGATTTCATCATAAACAATTCATACTCAGAGACAAGAATGTTAGCTTTGGTTTCTTTCACTTGGGATGTTCCCTCATAGAGTAACTCAAGTTTATCCCACATCTCTTTGGCAGATTTGCACATTGAGATTCTTGAGTACTCCTTAGGGTGGACTACATATTGGATCATGTTCATGGCACTATAATTCAAAGTGGCCCTCCTAATCTGTTCCCTAGTCCAGGTTTCTTCCTCCCCCTGATTCTCATAGGGACCTACTTCGACTACCTTCCATATTTCATAGTTTTGGGCTCTTAGGAAGACCTGCATTCTATTCTTCCAATAAGTGTAGTCAGTTCCATTGAAAAAGGGTGGCCTATTGATAGAGTGACCCTCAGCCATGAACCCTCTTGAATCCATTGAAGCAATTAAATGGTGCAAAGAAGAGATACTCAGCAAACAGACAAGCAAACAATCAAAACACACAGAACAATCAGAAACCACTCAGATCAGATCAGATATAAACCTGCTTTGATACCAATTGTAGGATCGAGAAAAGATGTGGACAAGATCTAGAAGGGGGGGTTGAATAGATCTAGACCAACTATTGTGGAAGCTTAACCAATTTAGAAAAACACTTGAATCAGAGACAAATTGAAAACAGATTTCACAGATCTGAAGAGTGATTAAGTGAGTTGGGCAATCAGAGTGTGTGAACAAGTTAATTAGATGTGAATTCGAAAGATCCTATGCATTCATCTAACGCAAGGAGAATTCAAACCACAATCAAACCACTGCACAGAGAATTTTAGGTGGTTCGGAAATCACACCATGTGATTCCTACATCCACCCCTCACACAGTGAGGATCCACTAACAAACTTGGGTACACCACACCCACTGGAGCCTGACAACTCCAACAACCTGAGTTTACAACTCACACGACCTCTAGAGCAAGACTACTCTAGAAACCTGAGCAAGACTGCTCAACCACAACCTGAGTACACGACTCAGAAACCACTTAGCGCAAAGGCTCACAGACAACTTGCTAGAGAGAAATACAAGATTCAGATCCTCTAGCAATAGGTCTGATCTATCAAGAGTTAATTCATGAGACTTATGCAACAACTCATGCACAATCTCAGAATCACTCAGAAGAGAAAGGAAAATGAAGAATTGTACGAATGATCTCTTTTCTTCAGATGTACTCCCTTGTAGAAGGTCGAATTATGAAGCGTCTTGAATCCTTGAAGTCCCTGGCCGATACTCTGCACTTTGAGCTTTGGGATCTTCCTTGAAGTCTTCTCAATCGACTGCTTCCACTTGATCTGCTTCCTTGAAGTGATCCAATTGCATCTTCAGTGATCAAACTCCACTTCTCATGCTTGGACAGATGAGAATTGGATTGAGGAATCACCAGGAGAGCAAGAGCAGGGAGGAGAACTCTTCTTGCCGCCAAAAGGATTTTTGGAGGGCTCTGAAAAGGGTTCTCTCATGTTGGATGGCCAATAGAGGGTATTTATACCCCAAATAGTCAAATGTACCCTGGGGGTCGTGGGCACACGATCCAAGGCCGATCCAACAATTCCCTAGGGTGCCACGTGTCCAGGAGAAACTTTAAGTCATAAAGTTTCCGGAGTGTGTCGACCTGACTTGGTCTAGTGTCGACACAATATCCCAGACTGGCAGACTAACTTCCCTGGGAGAGGTCTCTAGTGTTGACACCACTTCATCTCGTGTCGACACACTGTAGAATACTGCAAAACAGGCCTTCTGGGAGAGGTCTCTAGTGTCGACACCATCTGGTTTAGTGTCGACACACTGTCTAGGCCTGTTGAGAGGGCTCACTGGGAACTTGGTTTAGTGTCGACCTGACTTGATGTTGTGTCGACACTACTTGATCATTTCTTCATCTTTTGGCTTAGGGCTTGGAGCATTATGTCGACACCAGTATGGGGTGTGTCGACACTACCCTTGAAGAAATTGTGTGTCCGTGAGAAATAAACATATAAATCAGTCCATTGATTTATCATGAATATAAATGATAAATATGTTTGGAAACATGCTTTTTAAATGTGGTCATAACATGTGTGGTGCATCTAACATGTTCCAATTATTTTGCATTAAAATCACACCTTGTCACCATCAAAATATGAGGAGAAATGAATTGTATTCACACTCAACCCAACAGTGACCGGGCGAAGCGCCGCGACAGCAAACCCTGTCGCGACCAAGAAACGCATCGCAACAGCGACCCTTATTGCGACCGCCAACCGCATCGCGATAAGGTTGCGCCCGACCCGGCCGATGCCTCTTCTAATGTTGCGATGCGCCGAGCCATTGCGACATCAGCAGAGAGGCAGACCAACGGGATCCTCAATCTCGGGCCGCCCACACAATAAAAACATTCCACACGGGGGAGGGGAGCATGGGGAAAGCAGTAAATGCTACCTAGAAACCACGAGAAGCTCACAATCCACCCGGATCGAGAAGAGTTCAAGCAATCCCTACCTTTCACGAAGAACCGAACCCATGAAGGGCCTTCAAAACACTTGGCCACCTCCTCCTCGCTCCACGACTCCACTCCACCACTCCGCACAAGCCCACTGGCGCCACCACGCCTCGATCGCCGGAGGGGAACCTCCCCATCGCTGGAGAAGAGGGGAAAGGGAAGAAGAGGAGAGAGCGTGGAAAGGGGTAGCCGGCCAAGGCCTTAAGCATTCGGCACCTAGAATGCAACGGACCGCCCCGTCGTGTTAAGAACCTTAACGCGACGGGTCAATGGACCGCGACAAGAACGTGTCCCCCACGGACGTTGAAAAAATGTGACAGGCCGTACTGACACACCTGCCACCCTGACAGGCATCAGATGACCGACACGACAAAAAGTAATCACGACCTGTTGACCGATCGCGACACCAAGACGCGACGGGAAAGTCGGGCACAACCAGAACGTGACGCACACGCTCGTCGCGACACGAATGACTGTCACGTGGACACCCACGACGGGACACTAATGCGTTGCCAAGCCTGGACGCGTTAGTGGACAGTCATCCTAGACACCGGACGGAAAGCCGGGAAGCCGGGTCTTACATGTTCAGATCGACTCTCCATATTTAATCATCTTGGACGAGCATTTGGACGTTCTCCAACTTTCATGCTTGATGACAGAGAGCTATGTGCCACAAAGATATATATTCTTTTAAATTGTACTGAGCTTGAGTGTTATGTTGAGTAAGTCATGAACTCGCAATTTATTATGTAGGGTCTTCTAGCTATTGAAGGTGGCCTTTCATTCATATTACAGACAATTTGATTCAGAAATAATTCAAAGAAATCCACATCTTAGTGATTATGAGGTTGAAAAAGAACGAGAGAAGTCATTGACCTTATGGCTAAGAAAATCGTAAGTGTACATGCTCAAAGAGTACGAAAGATAAGTTATGTTCACTTTTTAACTAGTCTTCTCTATACGTAGGTTGAACAAGATTTAATTACTGACGAAAGAGTTCGTCAAATAGCCTATGGCCCATCGAAAATCGCACAGAACTATCCTGGATTTATTGTGAATGGGTATAGATTTCACACAAAAGGCTATGGGCAGTGTAAGTCTACCATGAACAATGGCGTATGTGTTAAAGAAAGTACGTACAATGAAAATGAATATGACTACTATGGTATTGTAGAGGAGATCCTACAGTTGCAATATCTAGGACAAGACAATCATATATTCTTGTTCAAGCGTCATTGGTTTGATCTGAATTCCATTCGAAATGACACAACACATGGGATTGTCGAGCTTAAACATAAGTCCAAATTGATAACTTATGAGCCGTTCATTTTAGCCACACAAGCCCAACAAGTGTACTATACAAGCTATCCATCATCTATGAATAAAGAATGAAATAATTGGTGGGCAATTTGCAGAGTTAAGTCTAGACTATTCTCTGATTATGAATTGAACATGACTAATCAGACACCTGAAGAGGTCAACGCCGAATTTTTTCAAGAAGACTTGGTGATGATGTAGAGTTAACAGCTCATACTGAAGTAGACGAATCTAAAGAGCCAATCTGCTTTTCTAAAGGAAATGAGGTCGAAGAAGTCGATCCACATGAGATAAAAGGGAGTAGTGGAAGGTGAACAAATATTGATGTAGGTCAGGTGTCTGGTGAAGATTTGATGAGGAGGAGGAATATACCAGTGATGAATGTGAAGATGATGATGAAGATGGGGCTGAATTAGATATCTCGTCATCATTTGAGGAGGAAATGGATATTATTTAAAAATGGGTAGAATTTTTTCACATCTATTTAGTATATTTAAAGTTGCCCACTTTCAATATAAGCAATTGACTAATGAACATGAATTGTGATGTTCCCTATGAAGATATGGAGCGTGGAGCACGATCGGGCTCCAGTTCTGGGAGGAGGCTGAGTAGTGGGAGGGGTTCCTTTATGGCATCAGGTATGTATATTTAAAGTTGTATTTTTCTTTGTTTAATAAAGTTACATATTATTTATGCCATTTAAATTGTTACAGCTTCTGGTCCTTCTGTGCCTCCTCCTCTGGCGTCAGATATGTATATTTAAAGTTATAGTTTCTTTGTGCATTGATTCACTTGTATTATTTATGCCAATAAAATTCTTACAGGCTCGGGTCAGTTTACGCCTCCTCCTCCTATAGTAGTAGGTATGTATATTTAAATTTGTAAGTATTTGTATAGTCGTATTTAGATTCTTTAACATTGTATATTTAAAGTTCTATTTTTCTTTGTGCATTATTTATGCATATTATTTATGCCATTTAAATTGTTACAACTTCTGGTCCTTCTGCGCCTCCTCCTCTGGGTGCAAGTAAGTCTTGTTTTGAAGTTGTAAGTAATTATATATTGCTAATATATATTTTTTATTTCTTTCTCATTCTAATAGGATCGAGTCCTCCTACACCTCCTACGTTTCCAACCCCTACGACATGTATGTATATTTAAAGTTGTAGTTTCTTTGTGCATTGATTCACTTGTATTATTTATGCAATAAAATTCTTACAGGCTCGGGTCAGTTTACGCCTCCTCCTCCTATAGTAGTAGGTATGTATATTTAAATTTGTAAGTATTTGTATAGTCGTTATTTAGATTCTTTAACATTGTATATTTAAAGTTCTATTTTTCTTTGTGCATTATTTATGCATATTATTTATGCCATTTAAATTGTTACAACTTCTGGTCCTTCTGCGCCTCCTCCTCTGGGTGCAAGTAAGTCTTGTTTTGAAGTTGTAAGTAATTATATATTGCTAATATATATTTTTTATTTCTTTCTCATTCTAATAGGATCGAGTCCTCCTACACCTCCTACGTTTCCAACCCCTACGACATGTATGTATATTTAAAGTTGTAGTTTCTTTGTGCATTGATTCACTTGTATTATTTATGCCATTAAAATTGCAACGACCCACTTCCACCCGGTACGGTTATACCAACCCACATTGGATGAGAGCAAGCCGCTACAGGGGAGAATACCCCAACAAGTAACAAGTGAGCTGAAATATACACAAATAGATTTCAATAATGCAATGGAATTTAAATGAATCTTATTCCATCAACTTTTCAATCCACATACCACAGTCTGTATAGTTCAACAAGAGATAACATAAGCGCAATATTTCCCAAATACATAGCCGACTCCAAGTACATTTGATCAAAATTCAAATTTCAATTGTAGCATTACATACTATGAAAGATAAATTACAAATCTTCAATCACTTAGTCCAACTCCACTTCAAATCTTGCTAGCTCCTCCGCTGCTAATTTCCTGAAATGTTTAGCAAGAGTGAGTTTACACAATAGACTCAGCAAGTAACTTAAGATTCAATACATACATGCTTTTTATCATTAACACAATAAAATTTCAGCAGTTAACATCATACATGATCACGCTCTAACCTAAACAATTGCACAGGGAATTTCATTAAACAATTATCCTAACACATGTAAAACTAAAATCTAACAATATCACTGACATCATGGTGTCATTAACACGAGTAAAATATACACTCACACGTTTTATGCTTTACCAAGTCATTGTAAAGTTTGCACAACTAAACCATTGAAACATATACAATAGGTAGCACTCCTAGCATGATTTCTAACTCACTTTGCATGCAATCATAACAATTTACTCCACATTTAGCTTGCTGATTTTATACAAATTTTATCACATTCATATTACCTTTGCATAGGGATCACTTTTAACTACACAACATAGTACTAAACCATGTACATCCAATAATTCAAATTCCATGGATATGAAAGCATATACTTACATTTTGGTACTAATAGTAACATCACTTTTAGCATTTGACAATTAATACATCAACACATACACACACACATTTATACACATCAATAACAAAATATCAATTAACACTATTGTCATTTACACTTAAACTATTTTCTCATTACTTACAACCATATGATTACCTTGGCTTTCACACACACACACTTTTGTTCTATCACACAATACTTATACACACTTCCCATTATTTCCTCTTTCACATTCACATACTTCTTATAATTTCACTTTTGCACATAACATGTGCCACATTTACACATATCTCGCACATACCTTGTGCTATGAACACATATCACTTTTCACATCACACTTATGCTCATTTTCACATAATGGCAAGACACAGCCCAAACCACCATTAGACGATCACATAACACACACATTCACATTCACGTACTTAATCACCGGCACAGTGATAAGTCTTAGTTCCTGCAGAAATCGGGGAAAGCCCTTCCCACCATTGCCAGTGGAACTTGTCCACCTCCAGGATTTCACAAGACCCTTTGCCAGGGTATAACACTTTATCAAGACCCTTCTCTAGGGTATCACATATCATATTGAGCTTTCCCGTAGGGGCACTACTACAGTACAGCTCCAAGCATCTAAGGTGGCAGTGTCTTATGGGCACCATTGTTTCTCTTGTCACATTTAACCATTTTATACACATATATCACTTGTTCTCACACTTCTCATGCTTGCACACCCTCCTACATAATTCATACACACATAAGCTTTCATTTACTGATTTTAACCTTACTATGGCAACGGCCAAATAATCATAATACAGATTTAATCATACTGAAATTTACTGAATCACATCAATCATACAATTAACATGCTCACAAAGTCATTTTTCTCATTAAAAATCCATAACAATACTTACTGTTATCAAAATAACATGAGATTTTAACCACAGACAAATTTCAGGTTTATAATCACACAGAAAAATTTTCATATTTTTCTGAATCATATTACATTTACAGGAATTAAAACATGCAATCTCATGCCGTTCATAATTCGATTTAACATGGAACATAACATGAATATCCAATTTGACAGTTCACGGCCCTGAACCTAACATACTCATCATCACAGGAATTTTCCCTGGATTTATTGCACAACACGCAATTACTGTAAATTTTACAAATCCTACGCATGTCTTCTATTTCCAAAATAGAATTTCAGTAATCCAACAGTCATGGAGAAATTCTCAAAATTCAGGGCCATGACTGATTCGTAGATACATGGTTTATAAAAACTTAGGGCATCCCATTCTTCAGGGATCATGTAAACAATGGGAGAACATGCAAAAATCCATTTTCCAACATGTATTTCAATAAGTTTAACAATCCATGCCATTCACCAAAAAGCACAGAAAATATCACATGCATCCCATGGTCTATTTTACATAACATATATGATTACATTATATCCTCATTCGAAAACACTTCGGAAATTAATTATATAGAAGGGAGAATAGCTCACTGTTCTGCCCTAAAGAACTTAACGACATAGTCTGGACGCTAATATCACTTTAACGGAAATATCATTGGCCGCCAAGCTAAGATCTCGACGGCAATGGATCTTGCCGTCAAGTTCAGGTCTGTGCAAAACACAGACCCGAGCTCCCAACACAAGGAGAATGGGATCCAGGACGCGAGGAAAAATCCAGAAATGTTGGGACCTAGGGCACATGTATAGGATTGAGATCTATAGGTTACTTGCCTTTCTAAAAAACCTCCAAAGGGATCTATGTTGCTGTTGAAGCTCTCCTTGGGCAGTCCCAAGAACTCTCCCAAAGATGCCTTCCTCCGGGTTCCTTGATGCAGTAGACCCCAAAAAGATGTTGGGGAAGCCTTCCCCTTGTCCCAGCTACCTCCTTGCGTGGTAGATGGCCGGAACTAGCTTCAGATGGTCGGATTAAGCTTGCAAAGGTAGTTTTTCTCACAGTCTAGAACTAGGGTTTTTCTTCTTTCTCTCCTTTCTTGCAAAGAGCCAAGGGGCTTTGGGGTTGCAAAAGGGCTTGGTGTATAGGAGAGGGGACTCTCCTTTCACGCAGGGGTGATGTGAGGCTTTCACAGCCGTTGGGGACAGCTCCCCAATGGCTGGGGTTGCTTGTCCCCAGAAATTCGGGCTCTGCATGCATGCCTGTCAGAGATCTTAACGTCCATATCAATGGACGTTGACTTAAGTCTTGGCGTCCATCGATGTGGACGCTGACGCAGCATGGGCGTCCATCCATGTGGACGCCAACTGGGTCCTTCGGCCCACAACTCAAAACATGTAGAAATCATGTTCAACTTATACCTATACACATACAATGTATGTAACACAGTATACACACTATCACACCATGCATTCAAACCATATTTACCATATAATTATTCGCATGCATACATAAGCACAACTAGCTAATACGTACGTAGATATCTACCTACGCGTACATGATGTTTTACATAAGCATGACTCAACATGCGGCAGAATAAAATGACAAGAATTGCGAGGGTTTCAAAAATCATTAGGAGGCAATATGAATTAAGTTAGCTAGGAATAATCTATTCAATAAAATAGTTCTTGCTTGCACTCACTTGATTTGGCATATATATAGCATACACACACAGATGTAACATACTTATGTACATTATGCACGAAATAGATAGATACCACATGCACACCGGTAACTAGAATAAACTTGCACAACATTACTTAAGTACTATATGCATGAGATTTTTAATATACACCGTATGCACAATTTAGCTAATTGTCTATTCTCACCTAATTATCATAAAATACATGCATGTTATTCATGAGGAATATAGAATTACAATATACACTACTAAATACACGTACCATACTTGCACTCTATATGTACATGCAATGTACGAAGTACAATGTACACATTAACTACACCATGCAAATGAACAACGTTTACAACTAAGCATACACATGCATACATAGGTATACCAAGGTATTATGTATGTAGAATTAGGTATACAATTATCACACGCATAAGATAACCTACATACGTACATACACATATGCACTTCATATATTCGCACACAATACCTATGAAATGGGTAATATAAGGTATACTTCAATATTTAGATAGTACCTTCATAATATTTAAATAGATACCTTATACACAAAATTGGCCAATTACTTATATTCACGATAATAATATACATCCACGCATATACGCATGCAAAATTTATAATTATAATATATGCAAAATTTTCATGCACGCCATTTATGCAAGAACGAGTAAACATCATATACATAAAATATATGTGGGGAAAAGAAAAAAAATTCGGGCCTTATACCCTCTCCCCTTAAAAGAGATCTTCGTCCTCGAAGATCTGATCACGTACCCTTGATGACATCTCGTTGCCGCTTCTAGTCCACTTAGACCGGTGCCTAAATTTCTACCGGTGGCTTCCTTACACTGGAACATCTCGGGGAAAAAACCCTCTTTTTTTTATTCGGACAGTCTTTAATCCGATGATTCTTGCTACCACACTTGAGACATCTTCCCGACCTCGTCCAACATACGTCTCCGCCGTGGCGCTTGCCACAATGCACACATACGGGCTTCTCATTGCCGCCAAAACTACTGACTGAAAGGTTGATTCTATTAGTACCATAGTTGGTTGCTGTCTTTTCATGAGCTTCTCATCTTCTTACTCTTTTTCTGTTGAAATGGTTCTGGTAACATTTCTAATCGGGCTTTCTTCTCTGCCAAGTACAACTCCATTTCACTCTCTTGTCTGCACGCCGCGCTAAGAGCCACATCCATAGTTCTAAGGTCAAACGCCGCCAGTCTGGCTCTCAATGACGGTCTAAGCCCCATTACAAGCTTCCTTGCCTTGCGCCTCTCATCAACAACTGTGTGGTGCATATCTAGACAACTCTGCAAATCTAGCCTCATACTCCACAACTGTCATCGATCCCTGAGTTAATGCTAAGAATTCCTGCTCCATTTTGTCCTGTATATGTTCAGGAACATACTTGGCCTGAAACATCCTTACGAAATCTTCCCAAGTAACTTCTAGCTCCACTCCCTCAAACCGCGTGCGAAGAACGGAAAACCACCACACATCCGCTGGCTCCTGAAGCATGTATGCCGCCAGACTGATCTTGTCATCCTCTGCACACCTGATGGCTCTGAATATCTTTTCAATTTCCCTGAGCCAACTTTCTACAACTAACGGCTCACTCTCCCCCATAAAAGAGGGTGGGGCCATCCTCTTGAACCTCTCCATGACGGACACACCTCCTAAACCACGGTCCTGCTGAGCTGGTGCTGAAACCTGAGCCTGAAACTGAGTTTGAAGAGCCGCTTGTGTTTGCGCTTGAGTCTGTATTGTTGTACAATCCCTTGCATGACCGTACTATAATCAGCCAACGGTGGCGGGGGTGGCGCAGGCAATCCTTGAGGTGCTGGTACTTCATGCTGCTCTCCATCAGTCCTACTTAACTCTTCATCCCGAATAGGTAAGCTCGAACGTCGAACCCCTCTAGCCATTGCTACAAAATAAACAAAGTTAAACTCCATTATCCCTATACCTAACATGTTATCATGTATTTATCTTACTACTTTTCTAGTACTATCTTAATTATTCCTTGGATCTGGCTATCCACTACAAAGACTTAGAGATGTGATTTAGTTGATGGCTATTTATGTATAATCTAACCCAAAGGCTCTGATACCATCTCTGCAACACCCACTTCCACCCAGTATGGTTATACCAACCCACATCGGATGAGAGCAAGCCGCTACAGGGGAGAATACCCCAACAAGTAACAAGTGAGTTGAGATATACACAAATAGATTTCAATAATGCAACGGAATTTAAATGAATCTTATTCATCAACTTTTCAATCCACATACCACAGTCTGTATAGTTCAACAAGAGATAACATAAGCGCAATATTTCCCAAATACATAGCCGACTCCAAGTACATTTGATCAAAAATCAAATTTCAATTGTAGCATTACATACTATGAAAGATAAATTACAAATCTTCAATCACTTAGTCCAACTCCACTTCAAATCTTGCTAGCTCCTCCGCTGCTAATTTCCTAAAATGTATAGCAAGAGTGAGTCTACACAATAGACTCAGCAAGTAACTTAAGATTCAATACATACATGCTTTTTATCAATTAACACAATAAAATTTCAGCAGTTAACATCATACATGATCACGCTCTAACCTAAAAATTGCACAGGGAATTTCATTAAACAATTATCCTAACACATGTAAAACTAAAATCTAACATATCACTGACATCATGGTGTCATTAACACACGAGTAAAATATACACTCACAGTTTTAATACTTTACCCAAGTCATTGTAAAGTTTGCACAACTAAACCATTGAAACATATACAAGATAGGTAGCACTCCTAGCATGATTTCTAACTCACTTTGCATGCAATCATAACATTTATTCCACATTTAGCTTGCTGATTTTATACAAATTTTATCACATTCATATTACCTTTGCATAGGGATCACTTTTAACTACACAACATAGTACAAACACATGTACATCCAATAATTCAAATTCCATGGATATGAAAGCATATACTTACATTTTGGTACTAATAGCACATCACTTTTAGCATTTGACAATTAATACATCAACACATACACACACACATTTATACACATCAATAAACAAAATATCAATTAACACTATGTCATTTACACTTATACTATTTTCTCATTACTTACAACCATATGATTAACCTGGGCTTTCACACACACACACTTTTGTTCTATCACACAATACTTATACACACTTCCCATTATTCCTTCTCTTCACATTCACATACTTCTTATCATTTCACTTTTGCACATAACATGTGCCATATTTACACATATCTCGCACATACCTTGTTCTATGAACACATATCACTTATGCTCATTTTCACATAATGGCAAGACACCACATTAGACGATCACATAACACACACATTCACATTCACGTACTTAATCACCGGCACAGTGATAGTCTTAGTTCCTGCAGAAACCGGGGAAAGCCCTTCCCACCATTGCCAGTGGAACTTGTCCACCTCCAGGATTTCACAAGACCCTTTGCCAGGGTATAACACTTTATCAAGACCCTTCTCTAGGGTATCACATACCATATTGAGCTTTCCCGTAGGGGCACTACTACAGTACAGCTCCAAGCATCTAAGGTGGCAGTGTCTTATGGCACACAATTGTTTCTCTTGTCAAATTTAACCATTTTATACACATATATCACTTGTTCTCACACTTCTCATGCTTGCACACCCTCCTACATTCATACACACACACATAAGCTTTCATTACTGTTTTAACCTTACTATATGGCAACCCATAATCATAATACAGATTTAATCATATTGAAATTTACTGAATCACATCAAATCACAATTAACATGCTCACATAGTCGTTTTTCTCATTAAAAATCCATACAATACTTACTGTTATCAAAATCACATGAAATTTTAACCACGGACAAATTTCAGGTTTATAATCACACAGGCAAATTCATATTTTTCTGAATCATATACATTTACAGGAATAAACCATGCAATCTCATGCCGTTCATAATTCGATTTAACATGGAACATAACATGAATATCCAATTTGACAGTTCACGGCCTGAACCTAACATACTCATCATCACAAGAATTTTCCCCGGATTTATTGCACACACGCAATTTACTGTAAATTTTACAAATCCTACCTACGTCATGTTTCTATTTCCAAAAAGAAATTTCAGTAAATCCCACACAGTCATGGAGAAATTCTCAAAATTTCATGGCCAGGACTGATTCATAGATACATGGTTTAGAAAAACTTAGGGCATCCCATTCTTCAGGGATCATGTAAACAATGGGAGAACATGCAAAAATCCATTTTCCAACATGTATTTCAATAAGTTTAACAATCCATGCCATTCACCAAAAAGCACAGAAAATATCACATGCATCCCATGGTCTATTTTACATAACATATATGATTACATTATATCCTTCATTCGAAAACACTTCGGAATTAATTATATAGAAGGGAGAACAGCTCACTGTTCTGCCGTGAAGAACATAACGGCATAGTCTGGACGCTAATATCACTTTAACGGCAATATCGTTGGCCGCCAGCTAAGATCTCGACGGCAATGGATCTTGCCGTCAAGTTCAGGTCTGTGCAAAACACAGACCCGAGCTCCCAACACAAGGAGAATGGGGGATCCAGGACGCGAGGAAAAATCTAGAAAAATGCTGGGACCTAGGGCACATGTATAGGATTGAGATCTATAGGTTACTTGCCTTTTTAAAAACTCCCAAGGGAGATTCTGTTGAAGCTCTCCTTGGGCAGTACCAAGACCTCCCAAAGATGCCTTCCTCCGGGTTCCTTGATGCAGTAGACCCCAAAGAGTTGGGGAAGCCTTCCCCTTTGTCCCAGCTACCTCCTTGTCGTGGTAGTGGCGCGGAACCAGCTTCAGATGGTCAGATTTAAGCTTGCAAAGGTTGTGTTTTTCTCATAGTCTAGAACTAGGGTTTTTCTTCTTTCTCTCCTCTTCTTGCAAAGAGCCAAGGGGCTTTGGGGTTGCAAAAGGGCTTGGTATATAGGAGAGGGGACTCTCCTTTCACGCAGGGGTGATGTGAGGCTTTCACAGCCGTTGGGGACAGCTCCCCAATGGCTGGGGTTGCTTGTCCCGGAAATTCGGGCTCTGCATGCATGCCTGTCAAAGATCTTAACGTCCATATCAATGGACATTGACTTAAGTCTTGGCGTCCATTGATGTGGACGCTGACGCAGCATGGCGTCCATCCATGTGGACGCCCAACTAGGGTCCTTCGGCCATAACTCAAAACATGTAGAAATCATGTTCACTTATACCTATACACATACAATGTATGTAACATAGTATATACACTATCACACCATGCATTCAACCATATTTACCATATAATTATTCACATGCATACATAAGTACAACTAGCTAACGTACGTAGATATCTACCTACGCGTACATGATGTTTTACATAAGCATGACTCACATGCGGCAGAATAAAATGACAAGATTGCGAGGGTTTCAAAAATCATTAGGAGGCAATATGAATTAAGTTAGCTAGGAATAATCTATTCAATAAAATAGTTCTTGCTTGCACTCCTTGATTTGGCATATATATAGCATACACACCACAGATGTAACATACTTATGTACATTATGCACGAAATAGATAGATACCACATGCCACACCGGTAACTAGAATAAACTTGCACAACATTACTTAATACTATATGCATGAGATTTTTAATATACACCGTATGCACATTTAGCTAATTGCCTATTCTCACCTAATTATCATACAAATACATGCATGTTATTCATGAGGAATATAGAATTACAATATACACTACTAAATACACGTACCATACTGCCTCTATATGTACATGCAATGTACGAAGTAAATGTACACATTAACTACACCATGCAAATGAACAACGTTTACAACTAAGCAACACATGCATACATAGGTATACCAAGGTATTATGTATGTAGAATTAGGTATACAATTATCACACGCATAAGATAACCTACATACGTACATACACATATGCACTTCATATATTCGCACACAATACCTATGAAATGGGTAATATAAGGTATACTTCAATATTTAGATAGTACCTTCATAATATTTAAATAGATACCTTATACACAAAATTGGCCAATTACTTATATTCACGATAATAATATACATCCACGCATATACACATGCGAAAATTATAATTATAATATGCAAAATTTTCATGCACGCCATTTATGCAAGAACGAGCAAACATCATATACATAAAATATATGTGGGGAAAAGAAAAAGAAATTTCGGGGCCTTATAAAAATTCTTACAGGCTCGGGTTAGTTTACACATACTTCTCCTACTGTAGCAGGTATGTATATTTAAATTTGTAAGTATTTGTATAGTCATTATTTATATTATTTAACATTTTATATTCTTGTACATTGCTTCTGTCTGTCAAATTTTTGTATAGGACTGAGTGCGTCCGTACCTCCAGTTTTTTTGGCAGGCACATCTACGGTGCCAAAGGCAGAGGATGCTATCAGTCTACACGAGGGGGCAGGTAGTTTTTATGATGGCACTCTACAGGAGGAATGGATAAATGGGTATGTAATAAATTTATATTTATCTTTTATTAAGGAAAATTATTTAGTTCATAAATTCATTGTAACAAGTTACATAATTACAAGGATAAAATAGAGCCTGTCCAAGCGTCTCAATTCATCACAAGATCAATTCAGGCACATTTTCCTAAGCCTATTCATAGATTCAACGATTTTCCCAATGGACGTCTAGGAGTTGTTGTATCAGATGCTCATATATGTAATTTCTTATTATAATCTATTTATTTTCTTACTCTTACATTCAATAAACTAACTCTTATTTGTACAGAGTAATCATCGATTCACGCATCCTTCGGACGATGCGCGGTCTCGATCAGTGTGGGCGACCATCGCCCGATCAAAATTTAAACATCTATTGTATAATGCGACGAAAAATGCATAGGGAGTTTGTTAGAGTCTAGACCCGACTGTTTGGAGGGAGCACGCACCGACATGGATAAGGAGACTACTAGCAAAGTTTGTGCAACATATGGCCGCAGAGAGATGGAAAGAAACCTCCATAACAATGAAAGTGAATCGGGCTACCAATCCAGAGGCCAACAAGCATACAAGTGGGTCCGTCTCCTTTGCGACCCATGAGTCCAGATTGGTAAGTCATATGTCCGTTTGTGGTATATTTTATTTATATAGATACTCATTTATGTAATGTTTTTCTGTGAAATAGGAAAAGGAGCTAAAACGGCCTCCGACATTTTAGAAGGTGTTTGATAAGACACATAAGAAAAAGGGGACTGAACAGTACATTAGCGACAGAGCCAGGGAGGTTGCGATAAGTATTTACAGTCTATTCACTATTTATTTTTTCTCGTTACAGATTAATATTAAATTGTTAATTTTATTTTTTGCAGGAGTCATATAGCCAGTAGATGACAGAGAAGTATGCCGGGGAGGAGGAGCAGCCGCAGTTAGATCTTGAGGTGGGTTGCAGCATCTGGTGCCCCAAAGAAAGACCATGTGTATGGTTTTGGGCATAGTATGGACATGAGCAAGGTGTTATCTGGCGTCTCGAGTTCAGGCTCACAAGAGACTAGTGCATTCACCACACCAGGTGCTCCATGTACTTCTCCCAGTGAGATGATGGGCTTCATTCGAGATGAAATCTCTGGTTTGGAGTCTTGTCTGGTCAACACGATGCACGTGTGTCCGACGCTGTCTAGGCCAAGCTCTCCCAGGCTATATCCCAAGCCCTCTCCCAAGTCAGCATTCCTACATTCAATAAACTAACTCTTATTTGTACAGAGTAATCATCGATTCACGCATCCTTCGGACGATGCGCGGTCTCGATCAGTGTGGGCGACAACCGCCTGATCAAATTTTAAACATCTGTTGTATAATGCGACGAAAAATGCATAGAGAGTTTGTTATAGTCCAGACCCGACTGTTTGGATGGAGCATGCACGGACATGGATAAGGAGAGACTACTAGCAAAGTTTGTGCAACATATGGGCCGCAGAGAGATGGAAAGAAACCTCCATAACAATGAAAGTGAATCGGGCTACCAATCCAGAGGCCAACAAGCATACAAGTGGGTCCGTCTCCTTTGTGACCCAT
This sequence comes from Colocasia esculenta, assembly GCA_014218235.1. Classification (NCBI taxonomy): domain Eukaryota; kingdom Viridiplantae; phylum Streptophyta; class Magnoliopsida; order Alismatales; family Araceae; genus Colocasia; species Colocasia esculenta. Next base: position 24,987 of record JACBKR010000396.1, read on the forward strand.
GAGTCCAGATTGGTAAGTCATATGTCCATTTGTGGTATATTTTATTTATATAGATACTCATTTATGTAATGTTTTTCTGTGAAATAGGAAAAGGAGCTAAAATGGCCTCCAACATTTTAGAAGGTGTTTGATAAGGCACATAAGAAAAAGGGGACTGAACAGTACATTAGCGACAGAGCCAGGGAGGTTGCGATAAGTATTTACAGTCTATTCACTATTTATTTTTTCTCGTTACAGATTAATATTAAATTGTTAATTTTATTTTTTGCAGGAGTGATATAGCCTGTAGATGAAAGAGAAGTATGCCGAGGAGGAGGAGCAGCCGCAGTTAGATCCTGAGGTGGGTTGCAGCATCTGGTGCCCCAAAGAAAGACCATGTGTATGGTTTTGGGCATAGTATGGACATGAGAAAGGTGTTATCGGCGTCTCGAGTTCAGGCTCACAAGAGACTAGTGCATTCACCACACCAGGTGCTCCATGTACTTCTCCCAGTGAGATGATGGGCTTCATTCGAGATGAAATCTCTGGTTTGGAGTCTTGTCTGGTCAACACGATGCAAGTGTGTCCGACGCTGTCTAGGCCAAGCTCTCCCAGGCTATATCCCAAGCCCTCTCCCAAGTCAGCATTCCTCCTCAGGCAACACTGTCGACATCAGCACGGGCCCCTCATGTGAGTAAATTGATTTTATTTTAATTTCACTATTCTAACAGTCAATTTTCTAATCACTATTGGATCGGCATCTGATTTGTTCCAATATCGCTGGGGCAATGAGTGTGAGTTGTGAAAACTGACGGAGTTCAAATCGGACTCCTGGTTTGAGCTCGACACTCAAATTCACATTAAGCAAGTTTGTTTAGTTTAAAAACGTAGAACTTAGGTTTGGGGGTCCAAAATTATAAATACTAATTCAATTGGCCTCCAGTTTGTTCCAGCACGGCTAGGGCAATGATTGAGACTTGTGGAAACTGGCGGAGTTCAAATTGGAGTCCCGGTTTGAGCTCAACACTCAGATTCACATTAAGCAAGTTAGTTTAGTTTAGTTTTAAAATGAAGAACTTAACTAGGTTTGGGCGTCCAAAATTAGAAATATTAATTCGATCAGCCTCCGGTTTGTTCCAACACGGCCGAGGCAATGAGTGTGATGAGTGGAAACTGACGAAGCTCAAATCGGACTCCCGGTTTGAGCTCAGCACTCAAATTCACATTAAGTAAGTAAGTTTAGTTTAGTTTAGTTTAAAAAGGAAGAACTTAACTAGGTTTGGGGGTCCAAAATTAGAAATACTAATTCGATTGGCCTCTGGTTTGTTCCAGCACGGCCGGGGCAATGAGTGTGACTTGTGAAAACTGACGGAGTTCAAATCGAACTCCCAGTTTGAGCTCGGCACTCAAATTTACATTAAGCAAGTTAGTTTAGTTTAAAAATGAAGAATTTATGTTTGGGGGCCCAAAATTAGAAATATTAATTCAACCGGCCTCCGATTTTTTCCAACACGACCGAGGCAATGAGTGTGACTTGTGGAAACTGACGGAGTTCAAATCGGACTCCCGATTTGAGCTCGGCACTAAAATTCACATTAAGCAAGTTAGTTTAGTTTAAAAAGGAAAACTTAACTAGGTTTGGGGGTCCAAAATTAGAAATACTAATCCGATCGGCCTCTAATTTTTTCCAATACGATTGGGGCAACGAGTGTGACTTGTGGAAACTGGCAGAGTTCAAATCAGACTCCCGATTTGAGCTCAGCACTCAAATTCACATCAAGCAAGTTAGTTAAGTTTAAAAACGAAGAACTTAGGTTTGGGGGTCCAAAATTAGAAATACTAATCCAGTTGGCCTCCTGTTTGTTCCAACACAGCCAGGGCGATGAGTGTGACTTGTGGAAACTGACGGAGTTCAAATCGGACTTCCGATTTAGCTTGGCACTTAAATTCGTATTAAGCAAGTTAGTTTAGTTTAGTTTTAAAAGGAAGAACTTAGCTAGGTTTGAGGGTCCAAAATTAGGAATATTAATCTGATCAGCCTTTGGTTTGTTCTAGCACGGCCGAGGTAATGAGTGTGACTTGTGGAAACTAACAGAGTTTAAATCGGACTCCTGGTTTGAGCTCAGCACTTAAATTCACATTAAGCAAGTTAGTTTAGTTTAGTTTTAAAATGAAGAACTTAACTAGGTTTGGGCGTCCAAAATTAGAATATTAATTCGATCAGCCTCCGGTTTGTTCCAACACGGCCGAGGCAATGAGTGTGATGAGTGGAAACTGACGAAGCTCAAATCGGACTCCCGGTTTGAGCTCAGCACTCAAATTCACATTAAGTAAGTAAGTTTAGTTTAGTTTAGTTTAAAAGGAAGAACTTAACTAGGTTTGGGGGTCCAAAATTAGAAATACTAATTCGATTGGCCTCTGTTTGTTCCAGCACGGCCGGGGCAATGAGTGTGACTTGTGAAAACTGACGGAGTTCAAATCGAACTCCCAGTTTGAGCTCGGCACTCAAATTTACATTAAGCAAGTTAGTTTAGTTTAAAAATGAAGAATTTATGTTTGGGGGCCCAAAATTAGAAATATTAATTCACCGGCCTCCGATTTTTTCCAACACGACCGAGGCAATGAGTGTGACTTGTGGAAACTGACGGAGTTAAATCGGACTCCCGATTTGAGCTCGGCACTAAAATTCACATTAAGCAGTTAGTTTAGTTTAAAAAGGAAAACTTAACTAGGTTTGGGGGTCCAAAATTAGAAATACTAATCCGATCGGCCTCTAATTTTTCCAATACGATTGGGGCAACGAGTGTGACTTGTGGAAACTGGCAGAGTTCAAATCAGACTCCCGATTTGAGCTCAGCACTCAAATTCACATCAAGCAAGTTAGTTAAGTTTAAAAACGAAGAACTTAGGTTTGGGGGTCCAAAATTAGAAATACTAATCCAGTTGGCCTCCTGTTTGTTCCAACACAGCCAGGGCGATGAGTGTGACTTGTGGAAACTGACGGAGTTCAAATCGGACTTCCGATTTAGCTTGGCACTTAAATTCGTATTAAGCAAGTTAGTTTAGTTTAGTTTTAAAAGGAAGAACTTAGCTAGGTTTGAGGGTCCAAAATTAGGAATATTAATCTGATCAGCCTTTGGTTTGTTCTAGCACGGCCGAGGTAATGAGTGTGACTTGTGGAAACTAACAGAGTTTAAATCGGACTCCTGGTTTGAGCTCAGCACTTAAATTCACATTAAGCAAGTTAGTTTAGTTTAGTTTTAAAAGAAAGAACTTAGCTAGGTTTGGGGGTCCAAAATTAGTAATATTAATCCGATCGGCCTCCGATTTGGTCCAGCACGGTCGGGGCAATGAGTGTGACTTATAGAAACTAACGGAGTTCAAATCAGACTCCCGATTTGAGCTCGGCACTCAAATTCACATTACGCAAGTTAGTTTAGTTTAAAAATGAAGAACTTAGGTTTGGGGGTCCAAAATTAGAAATACTAGTATGATTGGGTTTGTTCCAACATAGCCAGGGCGATGATTGAGACTTGTGGAAACTGACGGAGTTCAAATCGAACTCTCGGTTTGAGCTCGGCACTGAAATTCACATTAAGCAAGTTAGTTTAGTTTTAAAATGAAGAACTTAGGTTTTGGGGTCCAAAATTAGAAATACTAATATGATTGGCCTCCGGTTTGTTCCAACACGGCTAGGGCGATGATTGTGACTTGTGAAAATTGACAGAGTTCAAATCGGACTCCTGGTTTGAGCTCGGCACTCAAGTTCACATTACGCAAGTTAGTTTACTTTAGTTTAGTTTAAAAATGAAGAACTTAGCTAGGTTTGAGGGTCCAAAATTAGAAATACTAATTTGATCGTCCTCCGGTTTGTTTCAGCACGGCCGGGGTGATGAGTGCGACTTGTGAAAATTGATGGAGTTCAAATCGGACTCCCGATTTGAGCTCGGCGCTCGAATTCACATTAAGCTAGTTACTTTAGTTTAAAAGTGAATGAATTATATAGAAAAATAAATTCTAAAAATTTAAATAATTTATTACTTATAACAATATTTAAATTTAATTTATTATTATTATATATCTATTGTAGGTTCCTTCATTGAGGGGCGTCGGAGGAGACGAGGACGAGGAGAACGTGGACGAGGATACATGATTTTCTTTTCATTGTTATGGATATTTTATGTATTGTTGTGGACATTTATGTATTATTATTGTGGACATTCTATTGACATTTTATTATTGTTGACATTTTATGGACATTTTATTATTGTTGACATTTGTCATGGTACATTTTTTATTTTTATTATATGCACAAGTTATTTTGTTAAAAAATTGTATCTTTAAAAAAAGATAATTAAAACATTAGAGATTGATTAGCGACCGAAATTATCGGTTGCTTTGTCAAATTATAGCGACCGATTATTTTTAGTCACTATATCGGTCACTATTTTGTGACTAAAATAGTGACCGAATCTATCAGTCACTGATATCGACCATACATTTCAGTCACTATTTCAATCACTATATTGTGACCGAAATAGTGACTGAAGCAATCAGTCGTTGATAGCGACCAAAATGTGTTAGTCACTACTTGGTCACTATACAGTGACCAAAATAGAGACTAAAGGTATCGGTCGCTAATATTTCGGTCACTATCAGTGACTGAGTAGCGACCGAAAATTTTCAGTCACAATATTGTGACAAAAAGTTCTTCACCGACAACTTCGGTCCCTGATTGTTTTAGTGACCGAATAAGGACCAAAGTTGTCGGTCGCTAAAACCACTTTTTCTTTTAGTGCTCACAATCTCCATGTGAGACTAAATCTTCCCTCTACGCACCATTGAAGATGTGTGAGATTTTAGTGTACCCCTATCAAGAAATATTATTCTCATTTTGGGGGTAGTGTAGTTTTCGCTATTTGGTAATGGGACGAACACGTTCCCACTTGAGAATAGGGAGCGAACGGTCACCGATGCAGATGATGGCCTGTAAAACTAGAGGACCTCAGGGGAACTCGGTTGAAGAACTGAGAGAACCCTCCGATGTCTAAGTCAGAGATGACTGCCACAGGGCTTGAAGAAAAGGGTTCTTTTTTGTGTGTGATCTCGCGTGTGGGCGATTGTGAGGGGATGATTGCCCATGCCTTTGCATGAAGGTTAACGTTCCTTATTTGAACAGAGGACTTGAAAGGTCTGAATGTGTCTTTCAAGAATGATGCTTGAAGGGGTGTGACTATTGAGTTCGCAAGATGGGGATGTCTATTCGAGATGGGATTTTGCGCTAGCGTTGCTTCGGTTTGTGAGGAGGCGTGTCGCGCCGTCCCATTGAATGTTGTTGGAAGCCAAAGGTCGTTCATCATGATTACCTTAGATAGGTACCGAACAGGAAACTGTGGACTTGCTCAGCGAGGTTGTCCGGTGTTCGGTGCGATCGAGCTCGGGGCTAATCGAAAGCCTCCAAGAGCGGGCTTTGTTCGGTGTCTGAGAACACGTGGCTGAGTAGCCGTCTCTCTGCTTCCTTACTAAGTCATGATGGGCCTAGGAGGTCAGAAACGGCCTCTACACTTGCCCCCCACACTCTCAAGTCTGCTTAGATGTGACTTTGAGCACTTGAGAGGGGAGATGACCATCCAACGTCGTCCTCTTCACATTAAATGTGATGTTGGCCGCGACAGGCTATGCAGCCATTGGTGATGCCACTGAGGCTTCTTTGGGACTCCCGTTTCATGATGGCGGATGGGACACGAAGTGACTAGGAGACTCAAATGAGCCATTTGAGTGGGTCGTTCAAGCGGGCAAACCACCGTTTCAATCTTTGAATTCTGCGCCTCTTTTCCTTATAAGGCAGGGAAGCGATGAGAGCATCTCACACTTTCCCGCTTCGAATGCACTACCTCCGTCTTTGCCACTAGCTCCTTCACATTCTTCAACTTCTCCACTCATCTTCTCCTCCGACTCTGGCACCGATGGCACAGAGGGAGGGAAAGGCTCTTGTCGTTGTGGAGGCAAGTGGGCGACCGTCATCGGGGACGAAGGGACTGAAGCGATGCTTCGAGGGCCTTCGCGAGCGATTCCACATCGGAGAGGAATATGACATCGTGCTGATGTGGGAGGATCAGACGTATATGACGGATAAGGCATGCTGCTTCGTGCTCTCCCTGGATCTCCTGGAATTCAGTTTCGCCCACTGGTGTCAGAGATTTCCAAGGACCTGCTTACAGCCTGGAAGATCAGCCCCATTCAATTGACGCGGAAGTCATGGTGAACGATCTTTTTCTTTTGCATCATGTGCAGAAAGCGAGGGCTCCAGGCTTCGGCAGATCTCTTTAGGAACCATTTCAGCTTGGCGTCATCGTCGTAGTCCGGGTATGGTATTATGTATACCAAGCACCACCTGAACTGGATGCAGATCAACTTCTCCCCCCGTCTGTCCAACAACAATGGGTGGACTGGCCGGCTCTTCTTCGTCGGGCGGAAGAAGGGGATTGGTCCTTCAAAATGGGGGTTCCCTGTTTGGGTGAACGAGCTGCTCAAGAAGGTAGATGTTGTGCCTTCTTGATTCAGGACGTGGCCAAGGCCTCTATGAAGTTGTCGAAGGTGCTCATGTCCAAGGTCGAGCTGTTGCTAACCGAGTACAAGCTGAGCCGAGTATGGGGTAAGTTTTCCTTCTTTCATCTTTGCCTTTTGTTTGACCTTCTTGTATTTTTCTGACTGTCATTCATTCTACAAATGTCGTGGAGGTGGCTGCTGGTCGGAACCAGAAGGACCAGCCCTGTTTGCGAAACATGTAATATCCTCAAATTTTAAACATCATGATTTACTTAGAAATGTCTGTCTATGCATACCAATTAGTCTTAAATTGAGATATTTAGAGTTAAGAGTGTATCTAACACACTATCAATGTAGCAACCCGGAAATTTTAATACTTAAAAATTCGAAATAATAATTTCTTTAAATCGAAATAATGGAAACATGCGTACCATTATCATATGTACAATAACCCAACGGAAAATTCCTTAAAATTTATAAATCAATCCCAGACATTATTCCTAAGTGTTTCACGTAGAAATTCGTGCAACGAAAAGTCCGATTGGCCAAGCGTATGTCACAACATGACCAATTATCCAAATTAGGAACTACTAAGTCGGAAAACCGTTAACACGAAAGATAACGCGCCCATAAATTAAATGAACATGTCAGAGAGACCTCCAACATCATGAAATGAATAACCATTATTGGGTTTGGACCAATGGACCTCTCATAGCTCATGAATAATTCAAATAAGAAAATACAATAAAAATCATAACTCTATTATTCCCTAATTAAAAAGGGAAAACCTATAAGATAAATTCCAATAAATAATGGGCTTGGTTAAATAGACCCATTAGAAATTAGTGGGCCAAAATAAGGATTTTAAAAATAAGAATAATGGGAAAATATCCTAAATTCGTAACTAAATTATTACCTAAATAGAAAAGGGGTATTTAATGCATTAAATAGGAAGTTGAGTTGGAATTGGATTCCTAAACCTACTCCATATAGTCTAGCACGAATTTAGCTCCCATCCTAACCCAAATAGGAGTGGAAAGCTTGGAAGGAGGTTGGAAAGGAGGAAATTCGAATTAAATAGGAGTTAGAGTACTATTAGGAATTAGAAACATAACTAGCATAAATACACCTCTTAAACCCTCTTGGCCGACCCAAGCTCGTGCCAAAGGATTCCTGGACCAGGAGGAGAGGCCAAGGAGGAGGAGATTTCATGGGGAGAAGAACCTTTCAAGCTCTCAACCCCGTTCTTCAAGTTCTAGCCCTAGAAGAGGAAATCGAGTCAAGGTAGGCATTCTCACAAGCTAAATCCTAATATTTTGTCTGTAGATTGTTCCATGCATCAGGAACAAAACCCTCAAGTTTTATAATTTTCCATCGATCCAATATTTTCTTCTTGAATTTTGAAGTTCTGCAACTCTCTTGACCCCGAACCCTCTTCATAATTCTTGTTCTCCATGATTACTGAATCCCATGCCTTGAAATTTTTATGGGAGATACTGATGATCATTAGGGAACTTTTTCCCCTAAAAGCCTAATTTTTATCAAGCATGTTGCTCGAACTAAATCAATCTTGCTCTCTATATCATGTTCTGTGTTACTCGTTCTTGTTCGTTCTCAAACCATATTCAAACCATGCTCTCTCTCTAATCCCTATTTTCTGGAAGTACCCTCGCATGTCTAGTTTCATTTGCCCCTGATTTCATGATTTTTCATCGTGTATATAATTAGTTATGGATTTCTGAACAACCCTGTATCAACAATTGAAATCCCTGGTCCGCAATCCAAAGTCTGGTCTGACTCCTGTCAGAGCCAGGCGCAGACCACCAGAAAGCGACGGCCCGATATGTCGCCTTCTGGAGGTTGATTGCGACAGTCTACCCGTCGCATTCAGAAAGCGACAGGTAAGCCGTCGCTATCCCTATGCATGTCTTGTCGCGACCCTTTCCCGCCTCTGTCGCGTTCACCAGACCGTCGCGACAGTGCCTATGTCACGATCTGCCTACCCTGTCGCAATGCTCATTGACCTATGTCGCCTTCTCAATTTTTTTGATAAAAACCCATAAAAATATTTCTGTCACTTTCTAAATAATCCTTACGCCTTTTACAGTTATACCCCAGTAAAAACCTTGCCTAATAATGGAGCAATATTGAAAAATTTTAAATATATTTTCACGACTTATTTCTATCTATGATTTCTCTTGCACTTACACACCATGAACCATCCATATATGGCTGAAATCTTGCAGAAAATATCTCATAATGTATCTAGTAATTATTGCAATAAAGCATATTAATTGCCCTATTTTAAAGGACTTGTATTCGTTTCTTGCGTTGTTTATATACCGATATCGACGCTCCACTGTTCTAGAATTCCTCTAGCACGTCGAGCACATGTTTTATATACACACTTTACTTGGCTTGTGGTGAACTCTCCGTCGGATATTCCTTTCGCCGGACTAGTGAACTCTTGCACAAGGCCTCCGTATCTCCTCTGATCATGGATTCCCACATGGTTAACGAGCCGGTTGTACCCTAACACCTATGATACACTCTAGGGATCAGTAAAATCCAACGGCCTTAGATTGTTCTCTCGTTCTTATCTTGAATCACGCCGAACCTCTGGACCTGTGCATAACGAGGCCAGCGGAAAGGTCGTGAGTTCCACCTGACTGCCAATACCTTACGCGCGTGTTGTGCAACTGTTACTATCGCTCGTTACTCGACGTTTCATGTGCATGACCATAGAATCTCATCTATACTGTACTTCTCGTCTATTCACGTTCACTCTACTATCTCGTCTCTCTTGTCTATTCATCTAGTACTCTCTTGAGACTCGTTGAGCTGTTGTGCTCCTATCGTTTGTACTATTTCATGACTGTCTAGCGCTATAATGCATACTGTGCAGGGCACGGAGAGTGCCTAGGGCTCCAATCTAGTCCTGGGGGCAGAGAGCCACCCGAAAATACCTGCAGGGGCTATTGACGGTGTTCTGCATTGCACCGTTCTGACTATACTATCTTGGCTAGACATCTGACTACTATCCTTTTAGTCTGAGGAGTTTAGACGTGCTGTGATATTACTGTGCTATCACAAACTGTTATACATTAGTCTGAGGAGTTCAGACGTAATGTACTATCGTGAAACGACTACTGTCCCAAAGTGACTATTGTCGTACTCTACCAGTGCACCGTTGTGCAACCATACACGCTATCTCGTTACACGCTCTGCTTGCTCTACTTGATACTTGTTATCTTGAGTTATTGCGTCTATATAACTTGATCACATTCAAAGTGCCATTACTATTTCGATTAACGAAAGTTATCAACAATGCTATACTATTTCGATTGATGAGAATCAATCAAAGTGCAATTTACTCGTTACATGACCATCTACTATCCACTCTTCTTTCTATACATGCCTCTTGCTATTCTGGACAATATCGTTACTTGCTATTGTTGTTATCGTTTTCTATCGTGATTTGACTTTAGTCATCGTGCTATACTTGATTCATCTGCTATTTAAACCATGTTACTTGTGCTTTTACTTTCTCGACTTTACATGACTCTCTCTATCATTAGTTATTCTGCCATTTAATGCATTAATTATTTAAAGCCTGCTTGAGCCTGAGATTTAAGTCCTACTGGGCGTTATCGCTCACCCTTCGTTATTTGTTATTGTGTCTCAGGTAAGTCGGACAATGACGTTATACGTACCAATGGGACGGAACCAGAGTGATGAGTGACCCGGAGTCAAATGACGAAGTTACCCTAGCACAATTGGAGTCTAGTAGTTGTTGCTTTAGATTTCTTTTCAATGTAATGATGTCATTGAGCCCTAAGTATTGGCTCTGAATTAGTGGTTGTAATAGTCTTAGTGATTTTATAATGAAACGAAGAGTTATTTCAATTATTGTTCATTAGATGCTCTGATGTTTGCGAAAGTATGCGCAATTGTCGTTACCATACTCGTTGTTCGCGTCTCCCTCCGATTTATTCCGCTGCTAAATTGGAGGGGCGTGACAATCAATACACCGGTACCACTTTCGATCATACGTACCCCGATAGGGCGACACTGGATTTTGGTAACAGAATTTAATTTTGAGACCACCATAATTCTCAGAAAAATGTGTTGATTCCGAAAATATAAATATCCTTAATTATTGATGCACGAATATCAATATTAAGTCGACACAATGATTTTTGGGGTAAATTTTGCTGCATGAAAAATAAATTCAAAAAATTTAAATAAAATCACCATAATTTGCAAAACCTTTCAATTGGCTTATGTTCGAAATTTCAACTCGGTTGGGCATTGTTTAAGAACGGAAATATAGGGCCAAAGGGTCTGGATGAATTAACCCCTATTTATGGAACTCATTTTATTTGAATATTGCTAACGTAGTTTTGGCTACGTAAGACCCATTTTGTTTGGAATAAGAGGCTTACACATGTCATGGTACGTGTGAGAAGGGTAAAAAGGCAAGGTTAACATGGCTGTTGTAAAGACATATGAGGTCTCACGGCGGATGTTGTATGGCTACGTGCCATGCATGCATGAGACCTGAGCATCTATATAAACTCCTTCTTAACCACTCCTATGTGATGTTTACCCATTGCTCATCATCCCCTACCCTGCCATATCGCTGTTGGGCTGTCGTTGTTGTCGTTGCTACTGTTTTTGCTGTAGCTACTACTCTGTTGGCACTATTGTCTTCTTTGTTAAGCAAAGGATACTCTTACTGGGAGAAGAAGGGATCGTTTATCTTGAAGACAAGTAGGTTCCTTCTTAAAGCTCCTCTCCAGTCTCCTACTTTCATCCTTGAAATCCTTACAATCGTAACATCTCATGTTACCTTGGTGGTTCCATGTTCTGTAGAATTCTTCTTTCTTTTGTTCCACTTTTGATTAGAGTCTTTGAGGATAATCTTTGATTTAGTATTATCTTTAACTTGTGTTCAGCAAGGCTATTGGAGGTATGAGATTATCCTTCTTCTTCATGTTGTTCAAGTCTTTAGTTATAGTTTGTATCACCAGTTAGTTTATGACCATTTTAGAAGGAATTTTCTGCGGCTGTCGACAGACAGGACTCACCTATCGACAGGCACCCTTGTTCTAGAACCCATAAACCCAGAACCATCAGTATATGTTGACAGACAAAACCCCATCTGTCGACAGATGACAATCATCTGTCGACAGACACCTAAAGTCTGTCGAGTCTGTCGACAGATAAGGGTTAGATTCCAGAGTCTGGTTCTGGATGCACCAGCAGCTGTCGACAGCCATAAGGTGGATGCACCAATCTATGATTTTAACATGAATCAACCCTTTCCCAGTCAAAGGTGGTACATTCTTGTATTATCCAAACAAGTTGTCTTCCTTATTTTCTTAGATTCTAAACTACTTTACCACCAAGATGACTTAATTAATCATCAGCCAAACTATCTTTGGATTTCTTTTCCTATTATGCTCATGAAATATAACTTATGATCTGAAGACAGTGCTCTCTTCAAAGAGGGAATTATGATCACTTGTGGTAGCACCAGTCACTTGTGGTCAGATGTGGGCGATAGTTTGTAAGTAAATCCAAGTCAGTAGTCTGATGATGGTGGGTAATAAACCTCGTTCTTACGCAATGAACAAGATCCAAGGTGCTGGAATCGCCTAGGCACCGAGGATGTATTTAAGTTATTTATTAACCTCTTGAGAGCAGTATGATGTCTGTCGAATTCATTTTCCAAATTAAGTTATGAACTGAATCTTGAAAGACATATGTGACTCTTGTTCTGAGATTCGTTTGAGCCCGTAATGAAACCAAATTGGGCTATATGTTTATGAAGTTCATGAGCAAGTGTGTTTTGATCCATATACACACTTTCTGAATATTCACTTAGTTCTACAATTGAAATTCCTATTTTTACTACTCAAGTTTTATTAGATCAAGATGAAGAGCATAATTTTAGTGACTCTTTAGAGATTTTGTTGTAATATTAAAAGTCTAAAGAGAGGGTGTTTATCTTTATGTAAATAATGGATGTTGGTATAAAAGAACTTTGTTGATGTATAATGCTTTTAAGGATTACTTTGTGGAATGGTTTGCTAGTCTTGTGCATTACACAGATTTGTCTGCCCATAATGAAGTTTGTCAACGTAACCCCTCTTCTGATCAAAATTATGTGTCATGTTTGTGTGTGGTTGGAAAAGGGTGTTACAGAGGTGGTATCAGAGAATAGTTATGGGTAATAGATATCTTTGTGTCCATTTTCACAAAGGAAATAAATAAAACATTTGTGTGAACATTTGTGTGTATTCTAGAATTTCTAAAGATTATTTTGTTCTTAATTAGGATGTGTTTGATGGTATCTAGAAAATGGCAGACAAAGGGAAAGCTATCGACACATCCAGTGGGGATAGACCAGAGGAAATTGAGGAAGGTTCTAGGGAGGAAGTCCCCAATATTCTATCAGCAAGTAACCCTCAAGAAGGAAGAGCTGGGACTCCTTATTTGGCCACTTTTATGCAGTCATTCCAGGGGTTAGTGCAAACTCTAATGAAGAACCAACAAGACATGAGTGGAGAAAAAATTTCTGAAGCATCTTTGTAAGAAAAATTTAAGAAGATGGGACCGGAGCCTCCAAAGGAAGTAGTCAACCTGAGGTTGTAGAAGGATGGATTAGAGAGATGGAGAAGATATTTAAGGTAATTAGGTGTGAAGAGGAAGACAAAGTCACACTGGCAACTTATATGCTTCAGGATAGAGCAGATGAGTGGTGGCAATCTGCCATGAGGAATGTATTCAGAAATAGAGGGGATAACATCAATTGGGAAGAATTCTTAAGTGAGTTGTATGAGAAATACACCCTACTGCACATAAAGGATAGGAAAGACGTGGAATTCTTGCAGTTGGAGCAAAAAGATATGACTGTGGCAGAATATGAAACAAAATTTACTGAATTGGACAAATATGCACCCCACATTTGTGATAATGAACTTAGAAGGGTAAAGAAATTTGTGAGAGGGTTGAAACCCAATGTGAGGAGCAGGGTAGCTCCAATGGATCTCCAGAGCATGGCAGTGGCACTAAAGACTGTGTTTATAGTGGAATCTGAATTTATAGAGTATATGAAAAACAAAGAAACTAATGGGGGTAAGAAGAAAACCAATATACCAAGGAAACGAAAGGTCAGAAGTAAAAAATGGATCCAACCAAGCAGTAGGGAGAACAGAAAATGAGTTGTCCTGTGTGTGTTCAATGTGGAGGGAAACACCCAGGTGATGAATGCTGGAAAGTAGCAGGAAAATGTTTTGGATGTGGTCAGAAAGGACATATGATTAAGGACTATCCATTCAAAGCAGACCAGACAAGTCCACAAAAGCCACAACACCCTACTTTCAACAAGCCCCAAGACAACCACCCAAAGGACCAGCTAGAGTTTTCGCTTTGACAAAAGAAGAAGCTCAAGACACCCCCACTGTGGTTGAAGGTATTCTCCTGACTGAAAATATGTATGCTAGAGTGTTATTTGACCCTGGAGCAACTCACTCTTTTATTTCTCAGATGTTTGTTAATTCTATATCTTTTTTTTGGTAAGTAATACCGGATTTTTTATTGAATTTAGCAGAAGCTAAAAGAATGTACAAGAAGAGTCCATGCTACCACAGCCTGATAGCTATGGATCTGAAAATAGAGGAATAGCTCTCTTACAAAGGTGCATAGAAAAGACAATAAGAGCAGCACCTTCTAAGTCAAACAAATCAATCTGATCGAATATTAAAATTCCTTAGAATTCTGTTGGACCTTTGGGAAGTAGAAGACGCCCGAGTGCTGGCCTCAGTAATGGTGCGAACATCAGCTAGAATGGAGAGTAGCACTTGCATTTTGCTTCTTGACTTTGAATCAAAAATCCGACCACATCGTTCTTTCCAAATCCACCACAGCGCAACTCTAAAGCTGGCAAAGGCAACACAAGTGCCATCACCAGGAACATGGAAACTTAGGAGCAAAGCTTCACTTTCAGCTGCTAAAGAATTCATAGGCCTACGATGGATATCCAACCGATGCAATATCTGCATCCAAATCCAGGAGCTATAAGAGCACTGAAAGAAAAGATGATTAACATGCTCATCATTTGATTTACACAAGATACAAATATTGGGGCCACAGAAGCTCCTCTTTTGAAGAACATCAAAAGTTGGAATACCACCCATCATGACCTGCCAAGCATGGAGAGAGTACTTCTGAATAGTGGGACGCTTCCAAACTAGATGAACCCAAGGAATCTTTGGATAAACAACTCTCTTCAGATCATGAATATGATTGCTGCTAATAGGGCTATTATGTTGCCTCCAACCGATGATATCTTCACAATTGGCATAAATGGGAATGCTAAGGATGCGAGGCCACAGAAGAAGCATCTCACTACAAGTTGGCGTAGGAAGGCACCATGTTCCATCTTGAATGAATGAACTAACAGTTGCATTAGCAGGCAAACCCAGCAAAAATCTGATATAATCACCCCCATTAGAGTTAATAGAATCCCCGTCAATCCAAGGGTCATCCCATAAGTTGATTGTGTCCCCTTTACCAATCTTGTAAATAACTTGAGATCTCATCCAATCTCTAGCCTGAAGCACCCCCTTCCACGCATGGGACTTGAAGCTTAGCCGACCAAATAGAATTGTTCTTGAGATATTTATTTCTCACCCATTTAGTCCATAAATTATCCTCATCAGAGAGGATCCGCCAAAATTGCATAGAGAGCATTGCAGAGTTCCAGTTTGAGAAATCAGAACAATTAGTAGAAGGTATGATACTTGACTGTCCTACTGGTCAAATAGCTATTCTTACTTCTGTCATCCCTGAAATAAACCTAAAAATTGGAGAGCATGAACTTACAGCATATGTATATGTACTGGACAACATGCAAGATTTTGATATAATACTGGGAATGGATTGGTTGGCAGAAAATCATGCATTACTAGATTGCCATAAAAAAGTTTTAACATTTAAAAGGCGGGATTAGAAGATTTCAGCTATAGATGTCCAAAGATTAATGGAAACAAGAAGACTATATCAGCACTTAAAGCCATTAAATGGTTGAGAAATAGTTGTCAAGGCTATCTAGCAAGTGTAATGGCCATATCAAATGAGCATAAATAGATATCAGTCCAAGATATTGATGTTGTGAAGGAATTTCCAGATGTTTTTCCAAATGATCCATCTGGATTACCTCCAAAAAGAGAAATTGATTTTGCTATTGAACTTTTTCCTGAGACTTTACCTATATCTATGGCTCCTTATAGAATGGCACCAGCCGAGTTGACAGAATTAAAGAAGCAGTTGCAAGACTTATTAGACAAAGGTTTTATTAGACCTAGTGTGTCACCATGGGGAGCTCCAATATTGTTTGTGAGAAAGAAAGATGGATCCCTCAGATTATGTATTGATTATAGGAAGTTGAATCAGGTCACAATCAAGAACAAATATCCACTATCTAGAATTCATGATTTATTTGATCAACTTCAGTCTGCCACAATATTCTCTAAGATAGATCTAAGGTCTGGGTATCATCAATTGAGAGTTAAAGAAGATGATATTCCCAAGATAGCATTTAGAACCAGATATGGACACTATGAGTTTTTAGTATTGCCCTTTGGATTGACTAATGCCCCTGCGGTATTTATGGATCTGATGAACAGGGTATTCCAACCTTATTTGGACAACTTTGTGGTAGTATTTATAGATGATGTGTTGATATATTCATTTAATGAAGAAGAACACAAGGAGCATATGAGAATTATACAACAAATTTTAAGGAATCATCAATTGTATGCTAAATTAAGTAAATATGAGTTTTGGCTCAAAGAAGTGAAAATTTTAGGCCATGTGATTTCTGGAAAAGGTGTGGCAATAGACCTAAGTAAAGTTGAAGCAATTCTGAATTGGGAAAGGCCCAAAAATCCATCAGAAATTTGAAGTTTCTTAGGATTAGCGGGCTACTATAGAAGATTTATTGAAGGTTTTTCTTCTATAGCTACGCTTTTGACTCAGTTAACCAGAAAATAGATACCTTTCGTATGGGATAAGAAGTGTGAGGCCAGTTTTTAGGAATTAAAAGGGAAACTTACCACTGCTCCAGTTCTTACTTTATCTCAAGGATCAGGAGGATTTATAGTGTATACAGATGCATCTCAAAGAGGAATTGGATGTGTTCTTATGCAGCATGGGAAAGTAGTAGCATATGCTTCTAAACAATTAAAGGATCATGAAAGGAATTATCCAGCCCATGTAGAGTTGGCAGCAATTATACATGTTTTGAAGATTTGGCGCCACTATTTATATGGAGAACAATTTGAAGTTTATACTGACCATAAGAGTTTAAAGTACATATTTTCTCAGAAAGAACTAAATTTAAGACAAAGGAGATGGTTAGAATTTTTGAAGGATTATGATTTTATAGTGAATTACCATCCGGGTAAGGCTAATGTGGTAGCTGATGCTTTGAGCAGAAAGAAATCAAGAGCACTACAATTACACCAACGATGGAAAGAAATGACAGATCTAATTGATTACTCACCAAGGTGTGGTGAGGAAAATTTGATACTGGCACAATTGACAGTAAGGTCAGTACTAGTAGATAAAATTGGTGAAGTACAGAACCAAGATAAAAAACTAAAAGAGATGGTGAACAAGCCAGGATACATCAAAGATAATCAAGGAATAATCAGGTTTCAAAATAGAATATGCATACCGAAAAGTGAAGAAATAAAAAAGGATTATTGAAAGGAGGACATAAATCTCTGTATTCAATCCAACTTGGTAGATCTAAAATGTATCAGAATATGAAAAAGCAATTTTGGTGGCATGGAATGAAAAAGGACATAGTAGATTTTGTAAGTAAGTGTTTAACATGCCAACAAATTAAAGTTGAACACCAAAAGCCAGTCGGACTGATGCAACTAATTGAAATTCCTGTATGGAAGTGGGAGCAGATAACTATGGATTTTGTAATGGGTTTGCCAAAGACAAGAAAGAAGCATGATGCTATTTGGGTAATTGTGGATAGACTAACTAAATCGGCTCATTGTCTAGCAATTACAAAGACTCAAGCATTGGAAGACTTGGCTCAATTGAATATAAAAGAAATAGTGAGACTTCATGGAATTCCCTTATCAATCATTTCAGATAAAGATCCAAGATTCACTGCTAGATTTTGGAAAAGTCTACAAGCAGCCATGGGTACACAATTAAGATTTAGTTCAGCATATCACCCTCAAACTGATGGTCAATCGGAAAGAACTATCAGAACACTAGAAGACATGTTGAGAGCTTGTAGTTTAGATTCGCGTGGCAGCTGGGATGATTACCTACCCTTAATTGAGTTTGCCTATAATAATAGTTATCATATGAGTATTGGGATGACACCATATGAGGCATTATATGTTAGACCATGCAAATCACCCCTCTACTGGGCGTGGGAGAAAAGAATCTCATTGGGCCAGAAATAATTCAGAACTATTCAGAGAAAATTAAATTAATCAGGAAGAGATTGCTAATGGCTCACGACAGACAGAAAAAGTATGCTGATAAGAGAAGGAGGCCACTGGAGTTTAACGTAGGTGAGCATGTATTTCTAAAGGTCTCTCCAACTAAAGGTATCATGAGATTTAGTAAGAAAGGAAAGCTCAGTCCAAGATATGTAGGGCCTTTTGAAATATTGCAAAGAATAGGGGAAGTACCATACCAATTAGCTCTACCGCCCTCTTGGTCCCACATTCATAATGTGTTTCACATATCCATGTTGAAAAAATACATAATGGATCCCTCTCATATAATCAACTATGAAGATGTGGAGGTACAGTCAGATTTAACAGTACAAGAGAAACCTGTGAAAATATTAGACAGGAAAGAACGAGTTCTCAGAAATAAAGCAGTTTCTATGGTGAAGATCTTATGGAGAAATGCACTCATTGAAGAAGAAACATGGGAATTAGAGCAAGGGATGAAAGAGAATTATCCACAACTATTCGGTAAGTAAATTTTGTCAATTTCGAGGATGAAATTTATTTTAACAGGGGGAGGAATGTAATATCCTCAAATTTAAATATCATGATTTACTTAGAAATTTCTGTCTATGCATACCAATTAGTCTTAAATTGAGATATTTAGAGTTATGAGTGTATTTAGGACAAACTATCAATACACCGGTACCACTTTCGGTCGTGCGTACCTCGACAGGGTGACACCGAATTTTAATAACATAATTTAATTTTGAGACCACCATAATTCTCAAAACAAAATGTGCTGATTCCAAAAATATAAATATCCTGAATTATTGATGCATGGATATCAAGATTAAGTCGACATAATAATTTTCGGGGTAAATTTTGCTGCATGAAAAATAAATTTCAAAAAATTAAATAAAATAACCATAATTTGCAAAACCTTTCAATTGGCTTATGTTCGAAATTTCAACTCGATTGGGCATTGTTTAAGTACAGAAATATAGGGTCAAAGGGTTTGGATGAATTAACCCCTATTTATGGAACTCATTTAGTCCCAACAGCGGGGTTCGTTGCTGGCTGCAACCGTGCGGTTTTTGGATGGGATATTCTGCTGTTAGGGCTGGTTTTGGCATTACTCGGCACCTGTGGGGTTGTCGTTCCATTTGGACGCCTCACGTGTGGCTGGAGTGAGCCATTGGTTTTCGGTTGTGTGCTCCCCATGCGTTGGAGCCCATTGTGTGAGCCGTTGGTTTTCCGGCTTCATGTGCCCGCGCGTGTTTGGCAGTGTGGTTGTTGCCACGAGGAAGTCATGTTGAGACTTAGTGGCTTATTCACATTGGTCTTACGTTTGCTCCCTGTGTTTTATTTCGTGCCTCGGGATCTTTTGGGCTTGCCCTAATTTCGAGGACGAAATTATTTTAAGGGGGTAGAATGTAAGACCCGGCTTCCCGACTTTCTGTCCGGTGTCTTGGATGACTGACCACTAACGCGTCCAGGTTGGGCGACACGTTAGTGTCGCGTCGTGGGTGTCCGACGCGTCAGTTATCCCTGTTGGGACGCAAGTGTGCATCGTTGTCGCGCCTGGGTCCTCCGTCGTGTCTTCGTGTCGCGCCCGGTCAATGGGTCGCGACTGCTTTTTGTCATGTCGGTCGTCTGATGCCTGTCAAGGTGGCAAGTGTGTCAGTACGACCTGTCAGGTTGTCGCGGCGTCCCTAGGGGACGCGTTCTGGTTGCGTCCCATTGACCCGTCGCATTAAGCTCTTAACGCGACAGGGCGTTCCATCGCGTCTCGGGGGCCGAAGGCTAAAGGCCTTGGCCAGCACCCCTTCCCCCTCTCTCCTTTCTTCTTCCCTTCTCCCTCTCCCTCTGGCAGTGCTCTGCCTCCCCCTCTCCCCTTTGAGTGTTTCAGGCGAGGAGGAGGGTCGTGCGTGGTGCCGTGGCGTCGTGGACCTTGCGTGGAGCGAGGAGGAGGTGGCCAACCGATGTGAAGGGCCCTAATGGGGTTCGTTCTTCATGAAAGGTAGGGATTGCTTGAACCCTTCTCGATCCGGGTGGATTGGGAGCCCCTCAGGGTTTATAGATAGTGTTTACTGCTTTCCCCATGCTCCCCTCCCTCGTGTGGAATGCTTGTAGCTCGTGGGTGGCCCTGGGATCGAGAATCCCATCAGTCTGCCTCTCTATTGATGTCGCGATAGCTCGGCGCGTCGCGACATTAGAAGAGGCGTTGGCCCGGTCAGGCGCGACCTTATCGCGACGCGGTTGGCGGTCGCGATAAGGGTCGCTGCCGTGACGCGCTATCCGGTCGCGATAGAGTTTCTGTCGCAACGCGTTACCCCGTCACAACAGGGTGGCTGTCGCGGTGCCCTTCCCCGTCGCGATGGCGTCGCAACAGTACTTGTGTTGTCTCGGGTGCTTCCGTGGGCCCGGTTGTGTGTCGACGTGTGCCCCAGGGTAGGCTTTGCCCTTAGGACCTTCTGGTAGGGATCGCGACAGGTTACCTCCCTGCGTTCAGTGACCGAAAGTGACACCTTCGTGGCCGTGTCCTGGCAGGGGTGCTAGGAGGGTCGTGTCTATCTAATAATCGATTGACTGGCGGTCAATCGATTATATGCAGAGCGACGGATTTCCATGCTGGCGGGTGGTGTTCCGAGGCTTCGACTTTTTCCGTATGTGTTTGGTTGGCCGACGACCCTTTTGAGGGTTTGTGCATGCTTCTTGCCTGCTGGGCTTGTCATTGTTACAAGCCAACAGTTCGGCATGGTTTTGTTGTGCTACCCCACCTGTTCGCCCGGTGCTAGGCACTTGAGGACTTGTCCCCGATCTGAGACGTTGTTACCATTACCTGGGATCCCCATCCTCGGGCACCTTCGAGGGAGGTATCGAGGCGACGAGCGTACTCAAGTCGACAGCCGAGTGAGGTAGACTTCGGAGTTGAGGGGACGTCGTTATCCATTGCCTAGCTTGCACGACAGTTATAGCCTGGCTGTGCCTAGTTTGCATGGGCATCGTTCGTCCGGCCTTATGCGGACCCGTGCTTCTAGTGGTTTCTGCTTCGGTGTTCCCTCGGTTCCATGGTCGCGTCTTTGGGTGCCAGTCCGTAGTGGCACCAGCATATGTGGTTTCCCGACCTGGTGGTGTGTTCAAGGTCCGGGGTGGTTCCGCTTGTGGGCCCTCGACCTTGTGGAGGTTTGAGGTGGCCGGGCTTGCAGAGAGACATCGTTCTCACCTGGTTGTTGCGTGGTCTGGGTGGGTGTGCCGAGCGTTGCTTCCGCTTTGTGCCCGACTCCGTTGGTTTTTGGCGGGAGTCGTGTGTCTGTCACGACCTTGGTTGGTGGTCATGGCGTTGCTTTATTCTATTCCTCTGCTTAGTAGTACCATGATGTAGGTGTTCCTCGCTTTACAGCTTTCTAGGGTAGTTTCCTGTTTTCGGAGTTCCTGCTGCTCTGGCCGGTGAGGGACTGGTAATCCCTACTGGGCCTTGTTCGCGAGGCTCACCCCCCTACTTCCTTTAGCTAGGGGCTCATCGTCGCGGGAGCGCGGTGTCAGATGGGTTGCAAAGGCTGTGGCGCCGTGTGTTGTCAGTAGCAGTGTGAGAGAGGGTTGAGAGCTCTTGTACCTGAGTGAGTAGAGAGTTGTGCTTTGCAAGTCCTCGGGGTATGCCCCTTAAGGACTGCACCTTTCTTCTTGTACCTGTGCTTTTTCTTG
This sequence comes from Colocasia esculenta, assembly GCA_014218235.1. Taxonomy (NCBI): domain Eukaryota; kingdom Viridiplantae; phylum Streptophyta; class Magnoliopsida; order Alismatales; family Araceae; genus Colocasia; species Colocasia esculenta. The sequence goes on from JACBKR010000396.1 coordinate 46,721, forward strand.
GGACACATTGTATAGACCTTTGTATGTTGTACATATTGTTATAGATATTTAAATTCAATACATATCTCACTAGACTATTTCTTCTAACCCTTCTGGATCTTCGGATCTGTGGGTGGCGACGCGACCTTCGGGGTCCTTGGCGGGGGTCCGGGAGGTCGGGTCATTACAATTGGTATCAAAGCGTGGGTCTATTGAGATTTGTAAAGAGTTAATAACTATAACTGTCCCAAAGAAAGGTACTAGTACGCTGCTGACACCGTCCGACTAGTGTTAGGCTTGTGCTTTCAATTGTTTTGCAGGCGCACAACTCCCCTGCATGGTTCGTGTGCGTGTTGCAGTGGGTTGCAGCTGTTGCTGTGCCGCGTGCGTGGCGAGTGTGGTCGTTCGGTGTATTCGTGCCATGGTGGCACGGGTTGCGGTGGACTCGCTGGCAGTGGTCTTTCCGTATGGAGGACTCTTGCAGGCAAGTCCAGGCGCGGTGCTCCTGGTCATCTTCGGCGCACTTGGGTGCGTGTGTGCCGCTATGGCTGAGAGAGCCTGCATGTGGTGTGGCCTTCACCGGTGCAGAGTTGTTGTCTGTAGAACCGGTCGAAGTGTCCCGGCCTTGTTGGTTGTCCCCCTGTTGTTGGGGTGTGTGCTGCGTTGGTTGTGTGTGTGGTCTTCAGTCTATGCGCTGTTGTGTGATGTGCTCTGCTTGGTCAACATTGTTGCTTAGGCTAAGCAGATGTTCTGTGTGCCGTGTTGCATCGCTGGTTGAGCGCTGCGACACTTGCCTGTGGTTGTTGTCGGCCTGGTGCTGGCTGGTTGTGAGCTCTGGTGAGGTGCTCCAGGAGTTCTTCTCTGTTGGTTTTGGCAGAAGTGAGGTTTCCCCAGAACTGTGTTGTGCTCATTTTTGGTTGTTGTTGTGTTGCCCTCGAGGTTGAGGTGCATCGCTTGGTTGCCCTGTGTTCTGGTGAGGTTTCTCAGAACCATTTGTTGTTGTCTTGGTGAGGGTTTCTCCCGAGACTGTTCCATGCTCATTTCTATCGTTGTTGTGCTACCTCAGGGTCTGAGGTGTGCTATTGGTTTGGCTGGTGCGTTCTGACGGGTTTTCCCAGAACTGTGCCTTGGTGGTTCTGGTGGAGGTTCTCCCAGGACCGACTTATGTTGCTTCTACAGTTCTGCTTGCAGTGTTCTCTCTGATGGTCCGTGTTGTTTGGTCGTTGGGTTGTGCGTTCTGGTGAAGGTTCTTCCCAGGATCGCCCTTTATCATTCTGGTGGAGGTTCTCCCAGAGCTGCTTTGTAAGACCCGGTGTCCTGGCTTCCGTCCGGAGTCATGGGATGACTGGCCACTGACGCGCCCAAGCTAGGTGATGCAATGGTGTCGCGTCGGGGGTTCCTAACGCGACAGTCATCCTTGTCGCGGTGAGTTTGTGTGCCGCGTTCTTGTCGCGCCCTGGTTGTCTGTCGCGTTCTGGTCGCGACCGGTCAACGGGCCGCGACAGTGTTTTGTCGTGTTGCGATGACCGATCGTCTGACGCCTGTCAGGGTGGCAGGTGTGTCAATACAACCTGCCGGGTTGTCGCGGCGCCCGTGGGGGGCGCGTTCTTGTCGCGGTCGGTGGGCCCGTCGCGTTAAGGTCTGTAACGCGGCAGGGCGGGCCGACGCGTTCTGGGTGTCGGGCGCCTAAGGCGTAGGCTAGCTACCCCTTCCCCTTTCTCTTCTTCTTCCCTTCTCCTCTCCCTTCGGCGACCTCTTCCTCCCCTCTCTCCCCTTTGTGTGTTTAGGCGAGAGGAGGAGGCCGTGGTGGTGTCTCGGCGTCGTGAGCGTGCATGGAGTGAGGAGGAGGTGTTCTTTCCTACGAGAAGGGCCCTACGGGGTTCGGTTCTTCGTTTAAGGTAGGGATTTCTTGTGCCCTTCCCAATCCGGGTGGATCGGGAGTCCTTGGGGGTTTGTAGATAGTCTTACAGCTTTCCCCATACTCCCCTCCCCCGTGTGTGCATGTTGTATGGTTTGTGGGTGGCCGGGATTGAGGATCCCGCTGTCTGCCTCCCGGCTGATGTCGCGGCCGTGCGACGCGCCGCGACATTAGCAGAGGCGTCGCCCCGGTCGGGCGCGACCTTATCGCGGCGCACAGGGCGACCGCGATAAGGATCGCTGTCGCGACCTGGTTTCCCGTCGCGACAGGGTGCTGTCGCGACGCCCTGTCGCGACGCGCCGCCCCGTCGCGTTAGGCTGTTGCGACAGTGCCTGAGGGCGCCTCGGGTGCTTCCGTGGTCCGGTTGTGTGTCGGCGGGTGCCCCAGGGCAGGCTTTGCCCTCAGGACCTTCTGGTAGGGAACGGCAGGTTGCCTCCCTGCGTTCAGTGACCGAAGGTGACACCTTCGTGGCGGTGTCCTGGCAATGGCGCCAGGAGGGTCGCATCTGTCTAACAATCGATTGTCTGGACAATTGATTGCTAGCAGAGCGATGGACTTTCTGTACTTCTGGTAGTGCTCCGAGGTTTTGGCTCGCTCGTGCGTGTTTTCTTGGTCGACGACCCTTTGAGGGTCTGTGCGTGCCTCTCGCTTGCTGGGCTCGTCGTGTGCTATGAGCCAGCAGTTCGGCGTAGTTTCTGTGGTGGTTGCCCCGCCAGTTCTCTTTTCGCCCGGTGCTCTGCACTTGAGGGCTTGTCCCATTTAGAGGTTGTCTCCATTTCCTGGGACCCCCATCCTCGGGAGCCTGTTGAGGGAGTACTCCGGGCTACGAGTGTGCTCGAGTTGGCAGCCCACGTGAGCGGACTCTGAGTTGAGGGGAAAATGAGGTTTGGGCAGCGGCGATGAGTCGTTTGTAGAGCTCTCTTGTCTGGGTATGAGACGTCGAGGTGTCTGGAGTTCCTGACGCAGACCAGACAGTCCTTGTCTCACTGCCTCTCTCTGCGTTGGTTTCGGAGCCACGTAGTGGTGCTAGGCGTGAGGCCGCAGCTTGCCAGGCTGCGGTGTTGCATGTTCTTGGCGGCTCTGTCTCGCCCTTTGCGGGGGCGGAGGCAGGAGCTAGGCTAGCGAGTAGAGGGGTCGGACGACGCATCCCCATCTTAGCTGCTAGCGGCGGTGGCTTGGTTGCTGTTGTTGTGACGACGTTTCCTCACGACGTTTCTAAGTGTTACCCGTTGCCCTAGCTTGCACGGTGGTCATAGCCTGGTCGTGCCTCGTTTCCGTGGGCGTCGTTGGTCTGGCCTTGTGCAGACCATGCTTTTAGTGGTTCTCGCTTCGGTGTCCTCTTGGCTTCGCAGTTCCGTTCCCGGGTGCCAGTCCGTGGTGGCACCGGGTGTGTGGTCTCCCGACCTGTGGCGTGTCCAGGGTCCGGAGTGGTTCTGCGTGTGGGCCCTCGACCCTGTGGAGGTCTGAGGTGGCCGTGCTTGTGGTGAGACGTCGTTCTCACTTGGTTGTTGCGTAGTCTCGGCTGGTGTGCCGAGCGTTGCTTACGCTGTGTGTCCGACTCCGTTGGTTTCTGCGGGAGTCGTGTGTGTGGCCCGACCTCGTTGGTGGTCGTGGCGTTGCGCTGTTCTGTTCCGCTGCTTGGTAGTACCTACTGTAGGTGTTACTCTCTTTACACTTTCTAGGGTAGTTTCCTGTTTTCGGAGTTCCTGCTGCTCTGGTCGGTGAGGGACTGGTAATCCCTACTGGGCCTTGTTCGCGAGGCTCACCCCCCTACTTCCTTTAGCTAGGGGCTCGTCGTCGCGGGAGCTCGGTGTCGGACGGGTTGCGGAGGCGTTCATGGCACCGTGTGTTGTCAGCAGCAGTGAGAGCGAGCGTTGAGAGCTCTTGTAGCCGAGTGAGCTGAGAGCTGTGTTTTTTAAGTCCTCGGGGTATGCCCCTTAAGGACTGCACCTTTCTTCTTGTACCTGTGCTTTTGCTTGGGACGCGTTGTACAACCCTTTTGTATAATGTACAGATTGTTATAGTTATTGGAATTCAGTACATATCTCACTAGACTTTTACTTCTAACCCTTCCGGATCTCCGGATCCGTGGGTGGCGACGCGAATTTCGGGCCCCTGGTGGGGGTCCGGGAGGTCGGGTCGTTACAGTTGGTATCAGAGCGAGGAGTCTACTGAGATTTGTAAGGAATTGATAACTATAGCTGTCCCAAGGAAAGGTACTAGTGCGCTGCTGACACCGTCCGACTAGTGTTAGGCTTGTGCCTTTGATTGTTTTGTAGGTGTGCGGCTTTCCTGCAAGTTCGTACGCGTGCTGCAAGTTGCAGTTGTTGCTGTGCCGTGTGCGTGATGAGTGTGGTCGCTCGGCGTGTTCGTGCCGTAGAGGAGCGGTTGGCGCTGGACTCACGGCAGTGGTCTTTTCCGTATGGAGGACACTTGCAGGCAAGTCCAGGTGCGGTGCTCCTGGTCGTCTCCGGCATTTGGGTGTGTGCGTGCCACTGAGGCTGAGAGAGCCTGCGTGTTGTTAGGCCTTCACTGGTGCAGAGTTGTGACCTGTGGAACCGGTGGAAGGTGTCTCTGCCTTGTTGGCTGCCCCTTTGTTGTTGGGGTGTGTGTTGTCGTTGTTGTGTATTTGGCCTCGTGTACCTGTGCGTCGTTGTGCGCTGTGCTCGGGACGCCGAGCTGAGCAAGTGCTTTGTGTGCCGTGTTGCACCGCTAGTTGAGTGCTGCGACACTCGTCTGTGGTTGTTGTCAGCCTGGCGCTGGCTGGTTGTGAACTCTAGTGAGGTGCTCCTGGAGTTCTTCTCTGTTGGTTCTGGTGGTAATGAGGTTTCCCCAGAGCTGTGCTGTGCGCGTTTCTGGTTGCTGTTGCGTTCCCTCTAGGCTGAGGTGCATCGCTGGTTGCCCTGTGTTCTGGTGAGGTCTCCCAGAACTGTTTGCTGTTGTCCTGGTGAGGGTTTCTCTTAGGACCGTTTCGCACTCGTTTCTACTGTTGTTGTGCTACCTCAGAGTCTGAGGTATGCTTCTTCTGTTGGTTTGGCTGGTGCGTTCTGGAGGGTGTTCCCAGAGCGGTGCCTTGGTGGTTCTGGTGGAGGTTCTCCCAGGACCGGCTTGTGTTGCTTCTGCAGTTCTGCTTGCTGCAGTGTTCTCTCTGATGGTCCGTGTCGTTGGGTTGTGCATCTTGGTGAAGGTTCTTCCCAGGATCGCCCTTGTCGCTTCTGGTGGAAGTTCTTCCCAGGAGTGCTCTGTGTTTGTTTCGGGCCACCGTTGTGTTGCCCTGCGGTTTGAAGTGTGCGGTTTGTTGAGCTGCGTCCTGGTGAGGTTCTCCCAAGATGGCTCTTGGGCTTTTGGGGGAGGTTCTCCCCAAGGCTGCTTCGCGTGGTTTTGGTTATCGCTGCTCTCTCGATGGAGATGAGTTGTCGCTGTTGCCGGTTGGACTGTTTGTGTTACAATCTGCTTGGGCGTTGTCTGTCAAAGTGTTGTTGTGCGCTTGGCCGTGCGTCTGGCCGCTACGTTGGCCAGCTGGTCTTGTTAGTCTTTTCCAAGTGTTCTCGGCCGTGCGGTGGACTCTGTGTGTCCCCGGGGTGCGGGCGGTCGGCTTCATTTTCGGTGCATGCTCTCGCAGATGGTGGTCTGGTGAGTGCCGTAGGTGCTCGGCTGGCTGTGCTTCTTGTGGAAGCACCAGTCTTGTGTTGTGGTTTGCCTCTCGCGTGTGGAAGAGACTCGTTGCGGTGCGTGTCTCCTTCCTCTATTTCCATTGGCTGCTCGAGGTGGTGATGCTCCACTGTGGCGTGTTGCCGGGGTGCGCATCGTTGCGACCTTTCGGTGGAGTTATCTTCCCTTGAGTTGTTTTTGGGTTGAGCTGCTTGCTCCCCTCGTGCGTCGTTCCGTGTGGCACCATGGGTCGGTGGACCTGTTCGTGCCGTTTGTTGTCGAGATGGGTTTTGCTACCTGCCTAAATAGTTGGGGCCTTGGGTCCTTGTCGGTTTAGTGCGAAGTGGTGTTTGTTCCTGTTGGATTGCTTCCGTGAGTATTGTTCCGCTGTGCATTGGGTTTTCGTGGTTGGCTTGCTTGTGCAAGCGTTGTTCCGGTGCTCGCTCGATGGTGCCTCGGCTTGTGCCTTGGAGGCAGTTCGCATCACCGTATTAGTGTTGGCCCCTCTATCGGGTCGTGATAGAGGTGGTGCCTTCTGCTCGTGCGCACCAGGGAGTTGCTGCGGTTTTCGCTCCCTGTGTGGAAGAGTTAGTGCTCCATGTTTTGGTGTGCTTCTTGGAGCAGACGCAGTAGTCGTCCTCTTGAAGAAGTTGTCGGTTTTCGTGCTTCTATGTGGGTCTCTGGTAGAGAGTCCCCTTCGGTGGGCCCCGTGTCGTCTTGGGCCGGTGGTGCAGTCGCGTGTGCTGCAGTTTGACCGTTTTCGCGATGCTTTGTGTGTTTTGTGCCTCAAGGGCTGGGGCCGATGTGGCCTGTTGTGCCCTTTTAGGTTTGCAGTTCTTTGTGTGTGGCTTCGGCGTCTCTTGCGGAGAGTCCTTCCCATTAGCCGTGGTGTTGTTTCGGCCGCGGGTGCACCTGTGTTGCACTTTGTTTAGCTTTTGGTGCTTGTGGTAGCACCGTGTGCTCGTGCTCGAGTGTTCCGATTGTGCCGTCGGGAGCCCTGGTGCATCGTGTTGTACCTTGGGTGGCTCCTGGTGCTTGTGATAGCACCTCGTGTTGTGCCGTGTGCCTGTTCGCAAAATTCGTGCGTCGTCTCTCGAGTTTGCTCGGTGTCAGAGGCGTTGAGCTTTCCGCCTCTGGGACACCTTGTGTGGCCTATGCCTTGTGGTGTACCGTTACCGCTGTGGGGTGGCTGCTTTGCCTTGTCTAGGTAGCCCTATCGGTGGTACACCATGCTCTGATTGTGGCCAGTGTCCCGGTTTTCCCTCTCGCTTTGGGAGCGAGTGTGTCGGTTGTGGTACCCGCCTCGGTCTGGGTCCCTCTGAGGTCGACGTGCTGTCCTCGACCTCTGCAGTTGTTTCGGTTTCCATGTGGTTGTGTGCCTTTATGGTGGTTGGCATACTGGTCCCCGCACTAAGCTCTGTGTGCGTGGCGGGAGTATTGCCAACTCTTCATTGGTTTTTCGTTTATGCGTGGTGTTGGTGAGTCTGGAAGTCGTTGGCGGAGTCTCCTGTCGGTCCGTCTGTTGACCATGAGCCCTATTGGCTTGCTAGTACTCAACCACATGGTTTGTCGACGTTGTGAGGTGCCAAGTTTTGGCTTGACCTCGGACGTCTTCCGTGTTTCTGTCGCGGTGTGCCCCATTGTGGAGCGTGTGGTCTCCTAGTGTTGTGGCTCCGCGTGAGTCTGGTGTCCTTGTCGGACCACGAGGAAGGTCTGGGCGAGACCTAGTGGTGACAGTGGATACCATTTTCACGTGTTGGGGTTTCTTCGCGTGTGTTTGTTGTCCCTATTGGACCACGAGGAAGGTCTGGGTGAGACCTAGTGGTGGCGGTGGACGTTGTTCCGTGGGTTGCGGGTCCTTTGCAAGTGTGTTGTCGCTGTGGTTCTGTCTCTCACGTGTCCTCTTGGTTGGGGGTGACCGGTACTAGCTACTGCTAGTAGCGTGAGGTCGTTCCCCTGAGACTTGTGGTTGGTTCTCAGGTGTTTCTTGTGTTGCTGTCGGCAACTGCATCCTCTGTCGGGTTTTGCTGGCGACAAAGTGGTTGCCGACCGGTTGGTCCCAACGGCGGAGTCTGTTGGTGGCTGCAGCCGTGTGGTTTTCGGCTAGTGTTTTTCCGCTGTTCAGGTCGGTTTTGGCGTCGCTCGGCACCGTTGGGGCTGTATTCCGTCTAGGCTCCCCACGTGTGGCTTGAGTAAGCTGTTGGTTTCCCGGCTTGGTGCTCCACCCATGTTTGGAGCCCGTTGTCTGAGCCGTTGGTTTCCCGACTTCGTGTGCCGCGCGTGTTTTGCTGTGCGGTTGCTGCCACGAGGAAGTCGTGTTGAGACTTAGTGGCGTTTTCGCCTTGGTCTGACATTTGCTCCCTGTGTTCGTTTCGTGCCTCGGGATCTTTTGGGATTGTCCCAATTTCGAGGACGAAATTGTTTTAAGGGGGGTAGAATGTAAGACCCGGTGTCCCGGCTTCCGTCCGGTGTCATGGGATGACTGGCCACTGATGCGCCCAGGCTGAGTGATGCGTTGGTGTCGCATCGGGGGTGCCTGACGCGACAGTCATCCTTGTCGCGGTGAGTCTGTGCGCCGCGTTCTTGTCGCGCCCTGGTTGTCCGTCCCGTTCTGGTCGCGACCGGTCAACGGGCCGCGACAGTGTTTTGTCGTGTTGCGATGACCGGTCGTCTGACGCCTGTCAGGGTGGCAGGTGTGTCAGTACGACCTGCCGGGTTGTCGCGGCGCCCGTGGGGGGCGCGTTCTTGTCGCGGTCGGTGGGCCCGTCGCGTTAAGGTCTGTAATGCGGCGGGGCGGGCCGACGCGTTCTGGGTGCCGGGCGCCTAAGGCGTAGGCCGGCTACCCCTTCCCCCTTTCTCTTCTTCTTCCCTTCTCCCTCTCCCTCCGGCGACCTCTTCCTCCCCTCTTCTCCCTTTTGTGTGTTTCAGGCGAGGAGGAGGGCCGTGCGTGGTGTCTCAGCATCGTGGAGCGTGCGTGGAGCGAGGAGGAGGTGTTCTTTCCTACGAGAAGGGCCCTACGGGGTTCGGTTCTTCGTTTAAGGTAGGGATTCTTGTGCCCTTCCCAATCCGGGTGGATCGGGAGTCCTGGGGGTTTGTAGATATTCTTACAGCTTTCCCCATGCTCCCCTCCCCCGTGTATGCATGTTGTATGGTTTGTGGGCGGCCCGGGATTGAGGATCCCGCGGTCTGCCTCCCGGATGATGTCGCGGCCGTGCGACGCCGCGACATCAGCAGAGGCATCGTCCCGGTCGGGCGCGACCTTATCACGGCGCGCTGGGCGACCGCGATAAGGATCGCTGTCGCGACCTGGTTTCCCGTCGCGACAGGGTTGCTTTCGCGACGCGCCGCCCCGTCGCGTTAGGCTGTCGCGGTGCCCTGGGGGGGTCACGACAGTGCCTGAGGGCACCTCGGGTGCTTCCGTGGTCCGGTTGTGTGTCGGCGTGTGCCCCAGAGCAGGCTTTGCCCTTAGGACCTTCTGGTAGGGAACGCGGCTGGTTGCCTCCCTGCGTTCAGTGACCGAAGGTGACACCTTCATGGCCGTGTCCTGGCAATGGCGCAAGGAGGGTCGCGTCTGTCTAACAATCGATTGTCTGGACAATCGATTGTTAGCAGAGCGACGGGCTTTCTGTACTTCTGGTAGTGCTCCGAGGTTTGGCACGCTCGGCCGTGTTTGCTTGGTCGACGACCCTTTGTGGGTCTGTGCGTGCCTCTCGCTTGCTGGGCTCGTTGTGTGCTACGAGCCAGCAGTTCAGCGTAGTTTCTGTGGTGGTTGCCCCGCCAGTTCTCTTTTCGCCCGGTGCTCTGCACTTGAGGGCTTGTCCCATTTAGAGGTTGTTTCCGTTTCCTGGGACCCCCATCCTCGGGAGCCTGTTGAGGGAGTACTTCGGGCTACGAGTGTGCTCGAGTTGGCAGCCCACGTGAGCAGACTCTAAGCTGAGTGGAAAACGAGGTTTGGGCAGCGGCGATGAGTCGTTTGTAGAGCTCTCTTGTCTGGGTCTGAGACGTCGAGGTGTCTGGTTCCTGACGCAGACCAGACAGTCCTTGTCTCACTGCCTCTCTCTGCGTTGGTTCGGAGCCACGTAGTGGGCTAGGCATGAGGCCGCAGCTTGCCCAGGCTGCGGTGTTGCATGTTCTTGGCGGCTCTGTATCACCCTTTGTGGGGGCGGAGGCAGGAGCTAGGCTAGCGAGTAGAGGGCTCGAATGGTGCGTCCCCCTCTTAGCTTCTAGCGGCGGTGGCTTGGTTGCTATTGTTGTGACGGCGTTCCTCATGACGTTTCTAAGTGTTACCCGTTGCCCTAGCTTGCACGGTGGTCATAGCCTGGCCGTGCCTCGTTTCCGTGGGCGTCGGTGGTCTGGCCTTGTGCAGACCAGTGCTTTTAGTGGTTCTCGCTTGGTGTCCTCTTGGCTTCGCAGTTCCGTTCCCGGGTGCCAGTCCGTGGTGGCACCGGCGTGTGTGGTCTCCCGACCTCGTGGCGTGTCCAGGGTCCGAGTGGTGGTCTGCGTGTGGGCCCTCGACCCTGTGGAGGTCTGAGGTGGCCGTGCTTGTGGTGAGACGTCGTTCTCACTTGGTTGTTGCGTAGTCTCGGCTGGTGTGCCGAGCATTGCTTACGCTGTGTGTCCGACTCTGTTGGTTTCTGCGGGAGTAGTGTGTGTGGCCTGACCTCGTTGGTGGTCGTGGCGTTGCGCTGTTCTGTTCCGCTACTTGGTAGTACTCTGTTGTAGGTGTTACTCGCTTTACAGCTTTCTAGGGTAGTTTCCTATTTTCGGAGTTCCTGCTGCTCAGGTCGGTGAGGGACTGGTAATCCCTACTGGGCCTTGTTCGCGAGGCTCACCCCCCTACTTCCTTAACCTAGGGGATCGTCGTCGCGGGAGCTCGGTATCGGACGGGTTGCGGAGGCGTTCGTGGCACCGTGTGTTGTCAGCAGTAGTGAGAGCGAGCGTTGAGAGCTCTTGTAGCCGAGTGAGCTGAGAGCTGTGTTTTTTAAGTCCTCGGGGTATGCCCCTTAAGGACTGCACATTTCTTCTTGTATCTGTGCTTTTGCTTGGGACGCGTTGTACAACCCTTTTAATGTACAGATTGTTATAGTTATTGGAATTCAGTACATATCTCACTAGACTTTTACTTCTAACCCTTCCGTATCTCCGGATCCGTGGGTGGCGACACGAATTTCGGGCCCCTGGTGGGGGTCCGAGAGGTCGGGTCGTTACATGCTTCGCATTGTTTCGGTTGTCGCTGCTCTCTCTCAGTGGAGATGAGCTGTCGTCGTTGCCGGTTGGACTGTTTGTGTTACAGTCTGCTTGGACTTTTATCTTTAGGAGAACTATGGATAACTTTACGAACATCGTCCATAGTAAAAGGTTTCATCAGCAGAGCAATATCTCCAGCATTAAGAGTTTTTCTCATCTCAACAAAGGGTTCAGTTCTATCCAGGTTCTTGTTAAGAAGGTTCTCATAGAAGGCAAGAGCGTGCGCCCTAATATCAGCATCAGTAGTAAGAATGGTCCCATCACTGGCCTTGCATTGCTTGATTGAATTGTGAATTCTTCTGGCTTTGATGGCAGCATAAAAGAACTTAGTATTGGAGTCTCAAGAGTCAACCATTGCTGCTTAGACTTCTGTTTAGCAAACATTTCCTCAGTTTCTAGAGCTTTAAGGTAAATACCTCTGCAAGAATTCTCCCGGTCTTGAATTAGCTTGTCTGAAGAGTTATCAGCAAGAAGATGTTGAGCTTCAATAAGGGCAGCCCTAGTAGTAGAGATCACATTCGCCACATCCCCAAAGTCCTTTTTATTCCAGTCTCTCAGAGCTTGCTTAACAAGGCGAAGTTTTTTGCAGACTTGGAATTAAAGAGAACCATGAACATTTGTATTCCAGGCACTTTCCACAATGCTTTTGAAATGGGGTGAAGAGCCCACATGTTGAAAATTTTAAAAGGCCTTGGTTTAGACTGACCGACCTGAGACCGAACCCGAGTGGTAGGTGACAATCAGAAGAGAGTGGTCAGAAACAAGCTTAGTGTCATACTTAACTACCGAATCTCATAAACTATTCGCCCAAAGAGAATTGACAAGAACACGATCAAGACGAGCTGAGATTCTTTGAGATCCAGTCTTCATGTTGTTCTAGGATAGAGGATTGCCAATATGGGGCAAATCAAGGAGAGCATCATCATCAATGAAGTTGTTAAAATCGGCCACTTGAGAAGGGGGAACAGATCTGCCACCTTTTTTCTCCATAGGATGTCTAATAGTATTAAAGTCACCCAATATAATCCAAGGATCGACACACATTTGAGAAAGATATTGAAGGTCTTTCCAAAGCTGTTTTCTTTCATAAATAATGTTGGAACCATAGATAGCAGTTAGATAAGTAGTTTCATCATTCTTCAAATTTGTGCACTTAACATGAATGAACTGAGCACTTTCAGAAATAAGAGAGATTGTGAACGCATTAGAATTCCAGAGAATCCAGATTCTACCCCTCCAGGAGCTGTTATAGTTGATGAAACACTAGAATTCGGCCAGATAGATGCTTGACATGATTGTGATTGTGTTCCCTAATTTAGTCTCACATAGCACCGCAATACTGCACTTAGAATTTTGTAAATCCTTCTTCACAGCCAGAATTTTAGACTTACTATTCATACTCTATATTCCAAGAAAGCAGATGCATAGCTAATGTTTGATAGACAGGATTTCGACCGATTTTTACCTCGGTCTAAGATATGCATGCGATCCACATCCTTAAGCTTAGAGGTATCAAATTTAGCTTCTAAGGAAGGGATGTTAGAGAGATTCTGGAGGAATAGTACCTTCCTTTTGTTTTGAAATAGTATTTCTAGATTTTACAGGAAGGATATCATGGGAATCATTAGGACCTGCAGATTTAGATTGAGCCACCGTGGACAAAATCGGTTTTACACTCAAAGAAATGTCAGAATCTCTAGCACGATCAGATCCATCATCTTGAAGCTGAGGATTCTTAGCTACCGTAACTTCTTTAATAGTATTAGAATGAATAGGATTTCCTTGCTCGGGGATAGGCGCATCCATGCTCATAGCAATAATAGAAGGAGTATCTGTGGAATAATCCGGGTTTGCACTCATACCTTCAACAGCTGTAGAGGATCTCAGGTTAATATCATACTGCTTAGCCACCGTGGAGATTACGGATTTATGCTAATATGGGAGGCACTTTCTATGCTAGAACCTGCCACTTTCTGCATGGGGAGCCATGCATGCACGAATCGTCAGAATGGACGAAGCAGGGAGACTGCTTGATTCCTCATTCACCCTTGAAGTATACGTCACCTTTCCATCATCGGTTCCCATGCAGGATACGTATTTACGCAAAAAAGGTCTGTCAGCCACCGTAGATCCTGCATGAAGAATAGGAAACATATTGCCAGCAGTGGGTTGTCCGTGAAGATCCTTCGGAGTAGGAGAAGACAAGTGGTCGCCAGAGAAACTTCTGTGCTTGCATGGCTACCACGTGGCATCGTAACTGGAGAGGAAATAAAACTGGAGTCCAGCTTGCAAGAATCAACTCTAGCTTCTTTTCCATGAGTAGCCACCGTGGACCAGTTTGGATTTACGCTATCAAAAGATGGAGTATGGCGGAGAGTATCAGATGAAGGATTGACTTGAATAATCCCAGTGACCGGGTCTGAGTAAAGCAATACTCATATTCGAATTTCCTGCCACCGTCGCATGATTAGATTTGAAGATGCCGGATTTATGCAAGAATCTGTAGGATTAAATGCTTTGATACTGCTGCTTTTTTCAGAAGAGCTCACTGATGAGTAACCTCCCTGGACAAATTAGGGTTTACTGAGTCGACTCGCGTAGCTTGCGAGTTGTCTTTGACCACAGCCTCCTTAGGTTTCCATTGCAGAGAGGAGCTAGTAGGCAGTTCACGAGAAACCACTTTCGACCTGCAGGTACCTTCCTGATGACCGAAAGAGGAGCAGATGGAGCAAGGTTTTGGACACCATTCGTACTCCACTGCAACTTCTTCAGTAGTTCCCGAGTCAGGACTGTGATGGAATGAGGAAAGGAGAACTCAGAAGTAATTAGAACCACAAAGTCTCGCAAAGGAAAGGTGCCTCCTTGAGGCCGTGAGCTTATCCATGAATAGAGGGTTACCCAGAACGCTGGCAAGCTTGCTAAGAGATGTATGAGACCATAGGTAAAGAGGAAGGTTAGGAAAAGTCACCCACAGTGGGATGGATGTTAACATCGCCTTCTCAAGTTTAGTATCACGAGTCCATTTCTGAACGATGAAAGGATGCCCTTTGATATGCCAGAAACCTTCAAGAACCGTCTGCATGTCTTCCTCTAAGGAGAAACTACAGACGAAGAAGCCTCCAGATCGCATGTGCAGGTCATAGCTCCCTTTAGGCTTCCATTGCTTATCAATGAATGACTTTAGCGGGGTATAGACCGGCGAAAGACCAACAATATATCCCACTACAGTGAAACGCCAAGAATGCAGTTGCTCTTGGGAGTCTTGATCATGAAAGCTTGCAACCGGACGTTCCCCAAGGACAGAAGGGGCTATGAAATCTAGACGAAGTCCTGATGAAGGGGACGTAGAAGGTCCCACAACCGCTCGTTCCAGGCCTTCTTAGCAGTAGAGACAGAAGGAGGAGGCGGGCGAGCAATGGAGCGAGACCTACCTCTTGAACGACTCCGAGATAAGCCGCGAGAACGAGACGGGGCACCTAGTTAGGATCCACTCCGAAGAGCAGGATCACTCGCGGTGTCCACAGGAACTCTTGTGGAGTCCTTCCCCTGAGACAGGAGAAGAGGCTGGTCTCCTTGAGGACCTCCCGAGCCAAGACCCATCGCGCGCCAAAGGGAACCCACCGGAGAAGAGCTCCGGGAGGCAAGGACCACCCACCGCCGGAGGCGGGGGTGAGCCTAGAGACAACCCTCGGTGACCCTAATACTCAAAGCTTCTCTCTCTAGAAACGCCTAGAGAGAGAGGTTCAATTTCCCCCCGGGTTGTCACTAATTCCTGCCAGCTCATCTCCAACAGACATCATACTGCTCTCAAGAGGTTAATAAATAACTTAAATACATCCTCGGTGCCTAGGCAATTCCAGCACCTTGGATCTTGTTCATTGCGTAAGAACGGGGTTATTACTGTGACGACCCAACCAGTAAACTGCTCAACAACCGTGCCAGTTGGTAGACTTCCCAGGAAGGTCACCCATCCTGGGACTACTCCCAACTGAGCACGCTTAACTTCAGAGTTCTTTTCCATCTCGAGCTCTGAAAATGACTAGTCCGGGTTGTGGTAGTCTACTGATTTAGTCCATTTAACATATTCTTATATGGGGTATTACAATCTACCCCTCTTAATAAGCGACGTCCTTGTCGCTGCTCACACATAGCACACCAATCAAACCCAGGCAGGCCGGATTCTAGAGGTGGCCCCCACAGTTCAAGAGGTGCTCCCACTATGTAGCACTTTGCGCCATTATGGCCTCAAGAGGTGGCTCCATAGCGTAGCACTTTGCCCTGTGTGGCACTTAGTTCCCGCACTTCCGGCTGGGTAAGGCTCTGATACCATTTGTGACGACCCACCAGCAAACTGGCCCAACAACCGTGCAGTTGGTAGACTTCCCAGGAAGGTCACCCATCCTGGGACTACTCCCAACTGAGCACGCTTAACTTCAGAGTTCTTTTCCATCTCGAGCTCTAAAAATGACTAGTCCGGGTTGTTGGTAGTCTGCTGATTTAGTCCATTAACATATTCTTTATGGGGTATACAATTACCCACCATCATCAGACTACTGACTTGGATTTACTTACAAACTATCACCCACAGCTCCATTCCAGAGGCAGGAGAAGAAGAAGGCGGCGTATCAGTCACCGCAGCGTCCCGTAGTATCCGGCAGTCGTTAGGTATCTTCTCAGCATTGCCCCAGTGGCAAGAAGGAGTGTCCTCATTATGGGAGGGCACATGGTGGTACGGAGTGTTGGAAGATGTTGGGGAAGTGCTTGAAGTGTGGGAGCAACGAGCATAAGATCAAGGATTGTCCCAGACATCAGCAGGGAGTCCAGCGCGGACCAGCTCCAGCAGCGGCAGCAGCAGCGCCAGCGACAGGTTGACTAGGAAGGCCTCGAGCCCCAGCTCGAGTGTTTGCATTAGCTCGTGAGGACGCCAAGCAGGCGGAACATGTTACCGAAGGTATTGTTCTTTTCATGGGTGTGCACGCTCGAGTTTTATTTGATACGGGTGCCACTCACTCGTTCATTTCCGAGAGTTTTTCTAGGCAGTTAGCTTTAGAGTCAGGATTAGAGTCTGAGGAGTTAGAAGTCCCTTTGTCTGTGCACACACCTGCGGGAACGGTATCGACTAGGAAGTGTATTCCGTCTTTACTGGTGTGCATTGAGGATAGAGTTCTAGAAGGGTGTTTCTTCTTGCTAAAGATGAATGACTATGATGCAATTCTTGGTCTGGATTGGCTAGCGGAGCACTATGCGTTGGTAGATTGTCGTGGAAAGAAGATTGTCTTCCGCATTCCTGGTGAGGATGAGCTTTCGCATCCTTTGCCAAGGAACTTAGCAGGGAAGTTTGTCATCTCTGCCATGAAGGCGATGAGAATGGTGATCAAGGGTTGTGACGCTTTTCTTGCCAGTGTGATATTAGTACCCAAGGCTGATGAGTCACCTACTCTTGAGGAGATAGATGTAGTGCAGGATTTTCCAGATGTTTTTCCTGATGATTTATCTGGATTTCCACGAGCTAGAGAGATAGAGTTCAAACTCGAGTTGCTTCCAGGCACCTCTCCTATCTCAAAGGCACCGTATCGAATGGCACCTGCAGAGTTAGAGGAGCTAAGGAAGCAGTTGCAAGATTTGTTAGATAAGGGATTTATTCACCCTAGTGTTTCTCCATGGGGCGCACCTGTATTTTTCGTGAAGAAGAAGGATGGGTCACTTAGGTTATGCATTGATTATAGAAAGCTAAACTAAGTGACTGTGAAGAACAGGTATCCCTTACCTCAGATTGATGATTTGTTTGACCAACTGCAGAATGCATCAGTTTTTTCTAAGATTGCTGCGGTCTGGTTATCATCAGTTGAGGATTAGGAGTGAGGATGTGTCCAAGATGGCGTTTAGAACCCGTTATGGACATTATGAGTTTTTGGTCCTTCCGTTTGGTCTGACCAATGCCCCAACAGCATTCATGGATCTCATGAACAGGGTGTTTAGACCTTATCTAGATAGTTTTGTTGAAGTTTTCATCGATGATGTGTTGGTTTATTCCGGATGAGGCCACACATCGTCAGCATTTAAGGGTAGTGTTGGAAGTTCTCCAAGAGCACAAGTTGTATGCAAAGTTCAGCAAGTGCGATTTTTGGATGCACGAGGTTCATTTCCATGGGCATGTTATCTCCGGTGCTGGTGTAGTAGTAGATCCAGCGAAGGTCCAGGCTGTATTGGATTGGGAGATTCGCAGGACCCCTTCGGAGATTCGTAGTTTCCTTGGTTTGGTGGGTTATTATCGGTGATTTATTGAGGGATTTTCATCTCTCGCTGCCCCATTGACCAAGCTAACCAGGAAGGGTGAGAAGTTTATTTGGTCCGAGGAATGTGAGAGTAGCTTTCAATTATTGAAGGCTAAGCTTACTTCCACTCCGGTATTGGTATTACCTAGTGGTGATGAAAGTTTTGCCATTTATATGGATGCATCTTGGATTGGCCTTGGTTGTGTATTAATGCAGCAAGGAAGGGTAGTAGCATATGCTTCTCGGCAATTGAAGGAGCATGAGCGTAACTATCCGACTCATGATTTGGAGCTGGCGGTAGTGGTTCATGCACTGAAGATCTGGAGACACTATCTTATGGTGTCAGATTTGAGGTGTCACTGACACAAGAGCTTGAGGTATCTTTTCTCCCAAAAGGAATTAAACCTTAGGCAGAGAAGATGGATTGAGTTCCTGAAGGACTATGACTTTGACCTCCAGTATCATCCTGGAAAGGCGAATGTCGTAGCAGATGCCCTTAGTAGGAAGAGGTCTTCTCTCCAGCAGGATTGGAAGATGTTGGAGGATGTGGCATGTGCTATGACTGAGTTAGAGCCATCATTGTGTCAGGCATTTTGTAGCTCAGTTGTCCATTAGGTCTTCGGTGTTGGATGAGGTGATCGAGCAACAGAAAGCCGACCCTAGACTTCAAGAGTTGGTGGGCAGGGCAGGCATTGCTCGTGATGAGGATGGTGTGATTAGATTCCATCACCGTGTTTGTGTTCCCAACATTGTAGATGTTCGTGAGCATGTTTTAGCAGAAGCTCATAGGTCGAGAATCTCTATCCATCCAGGTAACACTAAGATGTACCAGGATTTGAAGAGATCTTTTTGGTGGTCTGGCATGAAGAAGGATGTAGCGGAGTATGTGTCTAGATGTCTTGTATGCCAGCAAGTGAAGGCCGAGCGGCAGCGACTATCTGGTCTTATGTAGAAGATGGAGATCCTAGTATGGAAGTGGGAAGCTATCACTATGGATTTTGTTTCGGGTTTGCCTCGATCTAGATGGGGTAATGACTCGATTTGGGTAGTAGTAGATAGATTCTCGAAGACTGTGCATTTCTTGCTCATGAAGAAGAAGCAGTCAGTAGAGAGCTTAGCTAGATTGTATATTAATAGTATTATTAGGTTGCATGGTGTGTCGAAGTCGATCATTTTGGATCGAGATCCGAGATTTACTTTGAGGCTGTGGAAGGGTCTTCAGGATGCGTTAGGTTCGAAGTTGAAGCTCAATTCGGCATTCCATCCCCAGATCGATGGACAGTCCGAGAGGACTATCCAGACGCTCGAGGATATGTTGAGGGCGTGTGTTTTGGATTGGAAGGATGATTGGGAACGCCATTTACCTCTTATGGAGTTCGCATATAACAACAGTTTTCATGCGAGTTTGGTATGGCTCCATTTGAGGCATTGTATGGTAGGCCTTGTAGATCTCCTTTATGTTGGGGAGGACTCGGAGATAGGCAGTTGATCGGTTCGAAGTTAGTTCAGGAGACTTCGAATAAGGTCCAGCTTATCAGGAAGAGGCTTGTTGCGGCACAGGATAGGAAGAAGAGCTATGCTGACAACAAGAGGAAGGATTTAGAGTTCGAGGTAGGTGAGCATGTTTTCTTGAAGATTTCGCCTACTCGTGGTGTAGTTAGATTTGGCAGGCATGGTAAGTTAAGCCCTAGATTCATTGGCCTATATGAGATTCTCAGACGATTGGGCAACGTGGCATATGAGCTAGCTTTACCCCCAGCATTATCTAGTGTTCATCCTGTTTTCCACGTATCTATGCTCAGGAGGTATGTCAGAGATCCATCTCATGTTATTAGCCACGAGCCAGTGGAGATCCAGCCAAATCTATCCTATATGGAGCAACCGGTAGCTATTCTTGATCGAAAGGTTCATCATCTCTGGAACAAGAGCATTGCGTCGGTGAAGGTGTTATGGCGCAACTTCTCGCGAGAGGAGGCT
>JACBKR010000397.1:0-58367 GCA_014218235.1 Colocasia esculenta
CATGATAGGTTGTAAATTTTAATGATAAGCATGCTACATGTGTGTCTTGTAAATGCGTATGTAAAACTGCTATGACATATACATGTATGGTATGTGTAGAGTTACTTGCTGAGTCTTTTAGACTCACTACTTGCTTCGGCGTATAGGTGTAGTGGTGACGAGACCCTAGTGGAGGAGACGTTGGAGACCGACTCCGAGCGCGGAGATTAGAGTGTTGTTGGAGTACTTGTGACTGTTGTGACTTTCATAGTATGTAATTGAACATTGTACTATCATTATCATGAAGAATGTATAAGTGTGGACATTATGTATTTAATTTCAACAATTTAATTATGTGGACTTTTAGTTCTCTAAATGTTATGAATCATGTATGTTAAATGTGGATGATGAATGAAAGACAGTGGTTCTTTTACTTCCGCTACTCTGTTCTATATTCACGTGTATCTCAGCTGAATGTCATTGTGGGTAAATGTCCCACTGTGATGACGCTTGCTATACCGACGTGGGTTGGTATAACCGTACCGGTATAATGAGGGTCGTCGCAGAGATTGGTATCAGAGAAACCGGTTGAGACTGCACATGAATATACATAAGTCATCATCTTCATTGCATGCTAGGAATGTCCACATGTGTAGAATTGATTAATAATGAATGAAAAGTAGATAAGAAATGGTTAGAAAACTTAGTAACCTAGCTCTAATAGTGGCTGAATTTATTACAGCCATGGCTTCGAGAGGTAGGCGTGGCGGAGCGCCGGCCCGTGAGGACGAGCCGCGACGTGACGAGCGAGCGGAGCAGCAGGCCCCGGCACCGCAAGGTCCTGTACTTCCCCACCGCCGCCTGTGGATTATGGGTATTCATGCAAGGTCTGGTGCAAGCCATGCAGACGCAGGCTCATACCCAGGCAGCACTCCAGGCGCAGTTGGAGGCTCAGGTTAGACTAATAAAATGATTAATAGTCTGTTTTATTTGTTATGCGATATTATGTTGATTGTATATGCTTGATGTGTACTGTAGCAGGCTCAAGTACCAGCTCAGGACCATGGTGGACCTTCTACCATGGAAGATTCAAGAGGATGCTGCCACCCTTTTAAGGGGGAGAGCGATCCGTGTTGGCTGAAAGCTGGATGAGGGAGATAGAAAAGATCTTCCGAGCCATCAGGTGTGCAGATGAGGATAGGTTACATTGGCCACCTACATGCTACAGGTATGTGTTGATTTGTATGATGTATGTTTTGTTTAGTTAGATTTGTTAGATGGAGCTTATGAAGGTGTATTGCAGGAAAGAGCTGATGTATGGTGGCTTCATTGCTGCGTACCCGGTTTGAGGACGAGCTATCGACGTTGCTTGGGACGAGTTCGTGAGGCTCTTTCGGGCCAAGTTCGTCCCCGAGCATGTGCAAGATCGGATGGAGCAGGAATCCTATCTTGGCTCAAGGCTCCATGACGTGCTGGAATATGAGGCAAGATTTTTGAACTCTCTAAATATGCACCTCATATCGTGGCAGACGAGCGCAGGAAGACAAAGAAGTTCGTGATGGGACTAAGCCATCACTGCGGACGAGACTCGTGGCGTTTGACCACCGCACGTTGGACGAGGCCCTCAGTGCTGCTTGTAGCAGGAGGGAGAGATGGAGCAATACCTGGAAGAAAAGAAAGCTTCGCAGAAGAGGCCAGCAGCGACTTTCCAACGGCAAGACAAGAAGAAGAAGGTGTACCAGACACCGCAGCGATCCGTGGCAGTCGGCAGTTCTCAGGTACCTTCTGTACGTTCCCCTGGTGTGAAGAAAGAGTGTCCCCACTGTGGGAAGACACATGGTGGTACCGAGTGTTGGATGATTACGGGCAAGTGCTTGAAGTGTGGGAAGCAGCGACCACAAGATCAAGGATTGCCCAAGACTTCAGCAGGGAGTCCAGCGCGGAGCGCCAGCCCCAGCAGCAGTAGCGGCAGCGGCGCCAGCTACAGGAAGACCAGGAAGGCCTCGAGCCCCAGCTCGAGTGTTTGCTTTAGCTCGCGAGGACGCGAGCAGGCAGGCGAGCATGTCACCGAAGGTACGGTTTTGCTTTTAGGTGTGCACGCTCGGGTTTTGTTTGATACGGGGCTACTCACTCGTTCATTTCCGAGCGGTTCGCTAGGCAGTCAGGCATAGAGTCTGAGGATTTAGAGGTCCCTTTGTCTGTGCACACCCCTGCGGGTACGGTATCGACTAGGAAGTGCATTCCGTCGTTACCTGTGTGCATTGAGGATAGAATCCTAGATGGGTGTTTCTTCTTGCTAAAGATGAAGGACTATGATGCTATTCTTGGTCTGGATTGGCTAGAGGAGCACTATGCGTTAGTGGATTGTCGTCGGAAGAGGATTGTTTTCCGCATTCCTGGTGAGGACGAGTTCTCTCATCCCTTGCCAAGGAACTTGGCGGGAAAGTTAGTCATCTCTGCCATGAAGGCGATGCGCATGGTAAACAAGGGTTGTGACGCTTTTCTTGCCAGCGTGGTACTAGTGCCAGAGGCTGATGAGTCACCTACTCTTGCAGAGATTGAGGTAGTGCAGGATTTTCCAGATGTCTTTCCTGATGACTTGTCTGGATTGCCACCGGATAGAGAGATAGAGTTTACCATAGAGTTGCTTGGGCACCTCTCCTATCTCGAAGGCTCCATATCGGATGGCACCTGCGGAGTTAGCCGAGTTGAGGAGGCAGTTGCAAGAGTTGCTTGATAAGGGATTTATTCGCCCTAGTGTTTCCCCTTGGGGCGCACCTGTATTGTCGTCAAGAAGAAAGACGGGTCACTTAGGTTATGCATTGACTACAGGAAGCTGAACCAAGTGACTGTGAAGAACAGGTATCCCTTACCTCGTATTGATGATTGTTTGACCAGTTGCGAGATGCATCAGTCTTTTCTAAGATTGATTTGCGATCTGGTTATCATCAGTTGAGGATTCGGAGTGAGGATGTGTCCAAGACGGCGTTTAGAACCCGTTATGGACATTATGAGTTTTTGGTCCTTCCTTTCGGATTGACCAATGCCCCTGCAGCGTTCATGGATCTCATGAACAGTGTTTAGGCCTTATTTAGATAGCTTTGTCGTAGTGTTTATTGATGATGTGTTGGTCTACTCTCCGGACGAGGCCACACACCGTCAGCATTTGAGGGTAGTGTTAGAGGTTCTTCGTGAGCACAAGCTGTATGCTAAGTTCAGCAAGTGCGATTTTTGGTTGCGCGAGGTTCATTTCCTCGGGCATGTTATCTCGGTGCTGGTGTTGCAGTTGATCCAGCAAAGGTCCAGGCAGTTATGGATTGGGAGATTCCCAAGACCCCTTCGGAGATTCGTAGTTTTATTGGTTTAGCTGGTTACTATCGGCGATTTATTGAGGGATTTTCATCCATCGCCGCCCCTTTGACTCAGCTTACCAGAAAGGGAGTGAAGTTTGTTTGGTCCGAGAAGTGTGAGAGTAGTTTTCAATTGTGAAGACTAAGCTCACGACGCCCCGGTGTTAGTCTTACCGAGCGGTGTAGAGGGTTTTGCTATCTACACGGATGCGTCTCGGATTGGTTTAGGCTGTGTGCTAATGCAGCAGGAAGGGTAGTGGCTTATGCTTCTCGTCAGTTGAAGGAGCATGAGAAGAACTATCCGACTCATGACTTGGAGCTCGCAGCAGTGGTTCATGCACTAAAGATCTGGAGGCACTATCTTTATGGTGTCAGATTTGAGGTGTTTACCGACCACAAGAGCTTGAAGTATCTTTTCTCCCAAAAGGAATTAAACCTGAGGCAGAGGAGATGGATTGAGTTCTTGAAGGACTATGACTTCGACCTTCAGTATCACCCTGGAAAGGCGAATGTTGTAGCGGATGCTCTGAGTAGAAAGAGGCCATCTCTCCAGCAGGATTGGAAGATGTTGGAAGATGCGGCTTGCGCGTTGACTGAGTTAGAGCCATCGCTATGTCAGGCTTTTGTAGCTCAGTTATCTCTTAGGTCCTCGTTTTGGATGAGGTGATCGAGCAACAGGGAGCCGACCCTAGACTCTTAGAGTTAGTGGGCAAGGCAGGCATTGCTCGTGATGAGGACGGTGTGATTAGATTTCAGCACCGTGTTTGTGTCCCTGATTTAGTAGATGTCCGTGAGCATGTGTTAGCGGAGGCTCATAGATCGCGATTCTCTATTCATCCGGGTAACACGAAGATGTATCAGGATTGAAGAGATCTTTTGGTGGTCCGGCATGAAGAAGGATGTAGCGGATTATGTGTCTAGGTGTTTAGTATGTCAGCAAGTGAAGGCCGAGCGACAGCGACCATCCGGCCTTATGCAAAGGATGGACATCCCAGTGTGGAAGTGGGAAGCTGTCACTATGGACTTTGTTTCGGGTTTGCCTCGATCTAGAAGGGGCAATGACTCGATTTGGGTAGTTGTAGATAGATTCTCGAAGACTGCTCATTTCTTGCCTATGAAGAAGAAGCAGTCAGTAGAGAGTTTAGCTAGATTGTATGTTAGTGGTATCATTAGATTGCATGGTGTGCCGAAGTCGATCATTTCGGATCGAGATCCGAGATTACTTCGAGGTTGTGGAAGGGTCTTCAGGATGCTTTAGGTTCGGAGCTGAAGCTCAGTTCGGCGTTTCATCCCCAGACGATGGACAGTCCGAGAGGACTATCCAGACGCTCGAGGATATGTTGAGAGCGTGTGTTGGATTGGAAGGATGATTGGGAGCCATTTACCTCTTGTGGAGTTCGCATACAACACAGCTTTCATGCGAGTATTGGTATGGCTCCATTCGAGGCGTTGTATGGTAGGCCCTGCAGATCTCCTTTTGTTGGGAGGAGACTGGTGATAGGCAGTTGATCGGTCCGGAGTTAGTTCAGGAGACTTCGGATAAGGTCCAGCTTATCAGGAAGAGGCTTGTTGCGGCACAGGATAGGCAGAAGAGCTATGCCGACAACAGGAGAAGGATTTGGAGTTCGAGGTTGGCGATCATGTCTCTTGAAGATATCGCCTACTCGAGGTGTGTCAGATTTGGCAGGCATAGTAAGTTGAGCCCTAGGTTCATTGGCCCATATGAGATTCTCAGACGTTTGGGCAGCGTGGCATATGAGCTAGCATTACCCCCAGCTTTGGCTAGTGTTCACCCTGTATTCCACGTATCTATGCTCAGGAAGTATGTCCGAGATCCGTCTCATGTGATTAGTCATGAGCCAGTGGAAATTCAGCCAGATCTGTCGTATGTCGAGCAACCAGTAGCTATTCTTGACCGGAAGGTTCAGCATCTCCGGAACAAGAGTATTGCGTCGGTGAAAGTTCTATGGCGGAACTTCTCACGAGAGGAGGCTACTTGGGAGCTTGAGGATGCGATGAAGAAGAAGTATCCCCTTTTGTTTGAGTAGCGTCGTTCTAACTTCGAGGACGAAGTTTCTTTTAAGGGGGAGAGGGTGTAAGGCCCTCGAATTTTGTTGCATTATTGTATTGCATGTAAATAATCATGTTGTGTATGTACGTATGTAAATATCTACGTAGTAGTATAGTTAGTATACTTTGCATGCATGTGTATAATTAGTGTAAATAATGTTGTATTGCTTGATGGTAGTGTGCACATGCAATATACATATTACATGTATATATTCATGATGTGCATGGTTTCTGCATGTTTTAGAGTTCTGGCCGAAGGCCAGAGGCGTCAATATCATGACGTCGATGTGGTGTCAGCGTCACCCATGGACGCAACACTAAATCCTAGCGTCCAGCGATGTGGACGCCAACTTCTCTGACCTGCATGCGTGCAGAGCCCGGAATTCCGGAACAAGCTACCCCAACCATTGGGGAGCTGTCCCAACGGTCTGATGGGGTTCACATCAACATTTCGGGACAGGAGAAGCCTCTCTCATATATCTGAACCAAAATGCTTCCCCAACCCTTCTCTTTGCCTTTTTGCAAGAGAGGAAAGAAGAGGAAACCCTAGAGGTCTGTGAGGAAAACCCCATCTTTGCAAACCTAAATCTGAAGATCTAAAGCTTGTTCCGGGGTTCTGCTGCATCAAGGAGCTTGCTGGATCATCGAGGAAGGCTTCCCGACCTCGACTTGCTGTGGAGACTGCTCAAGAAACCGGAGGGAAGAGTCTTGGGGACTGGTAGGAACTTCTTGGGATGCCCAAGGAGGCTTCACCAACACCTTTGATCCCTTAGGAGTGTTCTAAAAGGCAAGTACCCTACCATAACGTCCTGTATGTGTCTAGGATGGTTTTACAAATTTTATGTATTTTCCCTCGTGTCCTAGACCCCAAATTCACCCATCTTGGAGCTCGGGTCTGTGTTCTGCACAGACCTGACATTAACGGCAATGTCCCTTGCCGCTAAGATCATGCTTAGCGTCCATCGATTATGCGTTGACATTGAATTAGCGGCCAGAGACCGCCGCCAAGTTCATCTGAGCAGAACAGCAAGCTGTTCTGCCCTTCTATATGGGATTTCGACGTGTTTTGCGATGAGGATATAATGTAACTCTTATATACTATGTACACTAGCTAATGTGATGATGGGAGAATGAATGTACACTATTTGTGGGTGGTGGTTGAGTTTAATGTATCTAATGTGTGTGCGAAAAGAATGGCCATGTGTATTCACCATGATCCTAATGATCAGGGCAAAGTTTTGTTGCCCAAATTTGTTAGACCATGTATGCATGTTACTATCTGTGTTCTGAGTTTCTGACATTTTCCATGCTTGTATGATTATTAAATTTGTTTGGGAAAAATAGAAATCATGCGTAGGTCATGTTAAAATTCAGTAAATTGCGTGTTGTCGATAAATTCAGGAACAATTCTGTGACCCTGTGCATACTAGAGTGCAGACAGTGAGCTGTTAAAATTTGTGATTTGTTTAACTCCATGTTAAATCGCATTATGAATATAGTGTGGAATGGATGGTTAATTTCTTAAATCATTTGAGTCAGAAAAATCTGAAATTTGCATGTGGGATCCTAAACCGAAATTAGCCTGTGGTTAAAATTCAGGTCATTTGGACCAGTACCGATGCAATATGAATTTTCCATGTATAAATGTGAACTAATGCATGCCTTCGTAAAATGATTGAATTTTGTATATAGCAACCTGATTAGTGAATTTTCCTGAGTGCTAAACTTCTGTAATTGTAGTGCATGTTAGAAAAAAAACAGAGAAGTGTGCATGTGAGTGAGAAAGTGAATGAAATGGGAGTGACATGTGTAAACCTATGTGTTAAAATCGGTAAAAATGTGTAATGTGTAAATTGTGCCAAGTGTGACATTGCTTCCACAGAGGGCAGTGGAACCGTATCAGGGAAAAGTCCCCCTGAGAAGGTTCAATGTGTAAGTGACCCTAAGGGCATTAGGGGGAAATCCTGGAGGTGGACAAGTACCACTGGTTAGGGTGGAGACTTGTTCTCCCGGTCTGCGCAGTCCAAGAGTCGCCATTGTATTGCCTAGATGGCGTCTATGTGATGTGATGTGTTGTGTCCTTCTTTGGTGGTTTGGACTATGTGTCACGGCACTCAATGTGAATGTGTAATGTGAATGTGTAAATGTGTATTGTTCATGTGAAAATGTGAATGTGAACAATGTGTAAAAGTGCATGTGTAAAGTGTGAAAGATGTAAACAAGAAATTGTGTAAAAATGTGAAACCGAAATGTGAGGATGTGAGATTGAAATCCATGATATGGGGATCTGAAATCATGATTAGAACAGCAATATAAATGTGGTACGGTCATGTCTTATATGTGCAATGTGTAGAATCCATGCTAGGGACAATCTTATTTATGTGTAAACATTCCATGTATGTTTACTCTCACATGTGGTTGAATGAGAATGTAACTTTATGTGTTAGATTGTAAAGTGTTAAACCACATCAAAACAGCAAGCTTAAAGCATGTGAAGTTGTCATGTGCATGTGTAGGATAAGTAGTAACCATGTTAGAATGTTTCTTCCATGCATGTAACTAGTCTTGCTAAATTGCTTCCATGTTTTAGTTAATTGAAGGAAAGAAGAATTTCCATGTGTAGAATGATTAGAGAGCATGAGATAGGAGATTTGATTTAGGAAATCTGAAAGCATGAATTTGTGTTTCATTAATGGAACTACCATGATAGGTTGTAAATTTAATGATAAGCATGCTACATGTTGTGTCTTGTAAATGCGTATGTAAAACTTGCTATGACATGTACATGTATGGTATGTGTAGAGTTACTTGCTGAGTCTTTTAGACTCCTACTTGCTTCGGCGTACAGGTGTAGTGGTGACGAGACACTAGTGGAGGAGACGTTGGAGACCGACTCCGAGCGCGGAGATTAGAGTGTGTTGGAGTACTTGTGACTTTTGTGACTTTCATAGTATGTAATTTGAACATTGTACTATCATTATCATGGAAGAATGTATAATTGTGGACATTTATGTATTAATTTTCAACAATTTAAATCATGTGGACTTTTAGTTCTCTAAATGTTATTGAATCATGTATGTTAAATGTGGATGATGAATGAATGAAGACAGTGGTTCTTTTACTTCCGCTACTATGTTCTATATTCACGTGTATCTCAGCTGAATGTCATTGTTGGGTAAATGTCCCACTGTGATGACGCTTGCTATACCGACGTGGGTTGGTATAACGTACCAGTATAATGAGGGTCGTCGCATGCTCCAAGCAAGTCTTCCCTAAACAGGGGTACAAAAGAACTGCCTTCCCAAGGCCTTCCCTCACAAGAGGGGTAAGCAGGAAAACACACTCCTGCTGAAATTACACAGAAGAAAGAATAAATGACTCTTGTGTGTTTGCTTAAGAATGAGCGAAAACACACAATTCAGAAAGGTTAACAGATTGGAGTTGAAACTCAAATCCTTTTTGAATGAGCAGGGTCGACTTCAGAAAAAAGTATGCAATTACAGATTGCCACCCGACACAAGACTTCTGTGGAGGACAAGGAGAGTGATGAGATCTTGCTGAAAGGGGAGCTCTCCAACTTGTGGCTTGGAAGAGGGCTTGTGAGATTTCTTGGCTTGAGGAAATTGTAAGTATTGAGCTCACTGGAGTTGAATTGTAACGTCGCACGTTTATCAGATCATTGTGGATCCGTGTTTAATAGGTTTGGTAGCCGATGTGTGGCTCATTAGTACGTGTTTCAAGTGTTTGCGTGCGTTGTGAGGCTTGGTGGGCCGCCAAGTTGGGCCCAAAGTGCTCACAAGTTTTCTGCCTGTGAACGCGACAGGGGCATGCGTCGCGTTCTGAACGCGACAGCCCTGGTGGTCGCATTCTTGTTGCCGCCGTTGAGCGTCGACGTCTGCATACGCACCAAGTGTCGTGCGCTGGGTAGCCTGCTGACGTCAGGGGTGTGAAGGCGACGGCCTCCCATGTCGCGTTCAGGTCACGACGTAGGGCTACATCGCATTCTTAACGTTGTGGTTTTAAGAACCCCAGCCGAACAGAGCTTTCACAGGCTCTGCTCGACCAGGGGGAGCTGCTGCGGGGTTCATGGGGGTGTTCTCGCCGCGTGGACGTCGCGTGGAGTGGGGGAAATGCCGAGCAATCTCCGATTTTCATGTTTTTCACGAAGGTAGGGTGTTTCCACCTCGTTTAATTGTGTGGATTGCTCGTAGTGTGGATTTGATTCGTTTAAGGCTTTAAGAACATTAGATACCATACTAGGGTATCCATTAAAGCATGTAAAATGAGAATTAATCATGTTTGAATGGTCTGGGGTGGTGATCCATGGAGTTCCTCCTGGATTGGTTTGTGCCCGTGAAGGCGACAGACCCTGCTGTCACGACTAGGTCGTGACAGGCCGACCCGTCGCGATAGGGTTTCCTATTACGACAAGTCGGGACGTCGCGTTCTGAAGGCGACTGGCCCCTTATCGCGACCTCAGCTGAGAGGTTCGGGTATGCATGCTTTTATGTTTTAGATATTCGATTATTCATAATTGTTGTGAATGGCAATGACAAGTGGAGCCAGTGCACTTGTTACGCTCATGAAGCGTATAGCTCACGAGGTGGGGTGTTTTACATGGTTATTATGTTAGGTACGTAATCGGTTTGGTTTTTACGTAGTATTTGTGGTGGTGTGGCACCCGTAGCGCTCTTAGAGCATGTTGTCCATGTGTTGGACATGTTGTTTACGTGAATGAAGTGTAGTGCACCTGGGGGTGTATTATACACGTGGTGTCTGCATGGTTGGATGCCGTGCACGTGGTTTGTGTGTGCATGGCACATCTCACACCATTGTGTTTATTGTATCTTAATTATTGTGGTTAGTCCGTGATGTTGTGGCGATGAGGTCACGTCTGAACCTAGCCTTGATTCTTTAGGATCTTTTATAGATTATCCTAAATGGATATTAGTAAAGTATAACTATGGTTATTATGTGATTATCGTGTACTGTTTAGTGTGGCAGTGAAGGTCATAAGGTGACCGATGACAGGCCGTGGTGTTATTATTAATATGGTTTAATGTGTGTGATGTGTAGGTTAGCTTGTAGGAACAAGCTATTCCTAACATATGTATCGTGTTTGGTAATAGAAAGTGTTTGTGTATATATCATGGTTTGGGTGCTAGCCGAGTGTGGTGGTCCGGCGCCTATTCCGAAATGCTTCTCTAGTCGGGTACCCCAGGTTCTTGTGAGCCAGGCATGTGTGTTTGTTGTGCTCGGGGTTTGTCCAGGTACAGTGTGGTACCGTCGAGGTCTGTGTCATCTTCCTGGACACCTTACTCCTGTGTTGAGTTGTACATCCAGCTGAGGGAAAGATGACAATAGGGCAGCGGTTGTGGTTGTGGGTGTGCAGTCGCTTGTAGCGCGCTCGTAGTTGGGGGTACGGACACCAGTAGTCGACATTGGTCCCCAGATAGTCCTGTTTTCCAATGCCTCACTTTAGGGTGCTCCGGCCAGAGACCCTAGAGGTGAGGCATGGACCTACAACTGTGTGTTGTCTGTGGTTGTGGTGTTGGTTGGTCTCCACAGTTGTTGAATTGTTCTCGTGGAGTGGCAGTTGGACCTTTCGTCCGTGACTGCGAGAATGAGAGGTTGTCTTGTGTTGTGTTGTCCGGGTTGGATACTGGCCTGATCAGCCAGTAGTTCGTTCCCATGTGGTGGCGTTGTTCCTTTCCGACTCGTGCGTTGCCACTGGCTGTGGTTCGTGAGTTTGTGACTGTAGTGAGGTTTGATCTGTTCGAGGTGTGCCCTAGTGTTGGCACAATTGTAACTGAGATTAGTGAGCGGAGACTCACTGGTTGTGGTTTACTTTGTGTGGAGTGCACGTCGTTGGCACATGTGTGAGATTTTGCTGTATGGAGTGCCTTATGTGGCACTAGTGTGGTTATGCTTTGTGGTGTACCTCGGGTGGTAGGTACCAGTACCCATTGAGGGTACCGGCTTTCTCGTGGTACATTGTGTACCAGCTTTTTTTTAAGTATTGAGGTAATACTCTTGTTTTATGGAGGTCTTATGGATTGACCTGCCACCCGTTATATTTATTGTTTCAAGTAGTCTCGTTTATGGCTTATTGTGGAGCGGATGGCTTGTGGTTGCCAATCTGGTTACCCTTGTGGGTAATTTGCCAATGAGGCTTGTGGCCTAGGTGTACTATGGTTTGGTGGAGCTGTGCTTCGTGGAGGTCATGTGATGGGGCCTTCCACTTGTGGTGTTTCACCTTTCTTTAGGTAAGATTACAATTATGGTTTTAGTGTGATATGGATTGGCTTCGTGGTAGCCAGTCCTATTACCTCGTGTGTAGTTTCCGTTGTAGTGTGGTTTGGGGTATAAGGGGCCAGCTCTTTGTTAGCAGTCCTATTACTCAATGTGTTGAGGTTCGCCTGTGAAGCTGTAGCCTGGGAAGTAATTCGCCTATGTGGCTTATAGCTTAGGCAACCAATTGTAGTAGCAGTGTGCCGATGAGACTGTGGTTTAGGCACTTCAGTTGTCGGGCGACTAGTAATATTGTACTAGTCTTGTAGTCCCACATTCCTTCCGAGGACTTTATGTTATTGTCATGATTATGTTTAGTGTTAGTTATTTAAGTGTTGTGAGCATGCCCTGGTTTGGCTATCGGTGTTGCCAGTGAGACCCTCTGGGCTCGAGGTCTCTTCTGTTTAGTTGTTGAGAGATTTTGGGGGGTCCCCTACTAAGCCTGTGACTTGTTGAGGCTCATCCCCTACAGTTCTTTTCAAGGCTTGCCGTTGTGTTGGGCTACAGTGGTGTTGTGGCAAACTTGTACCACCAGCAGTTGAGTTGTAGTTAGTTAGTGTTGTGTGAGCTTGCGCTCCCTCGGGGTATGCCCCAGGTAGTTGTACTTTTTAATTGGACATGTAATAATGTAATGGGATAGTTGTAAATTGTTATATGCAGGTATGAGCACATGTACTTTCTTGTGTTTTATACTGTGTTGTTGTCTTTATATTCTTACTGGACACGTGTGTGAGATATCCCTTGCGAGACTTCGGTCCGTTCGCGGGAGGCAGATCTGGATATGAAGCCTTACTGGGCATAAATATCCAGGGCCGTCACAGAATTGCACTTGATATCTCTGTGTCTATTCATCTTTCAAACTTCAGCTTCTTTTTATAGCTTCAGAATATAGTCATTTGAAAGATGGCCGTTGGAATTTGCCCATTTGAAGAGAGCTCTAGGATCCTTTGGATTTTGCAAGGCTTGTTGTCCATGGGTCTTCTGTCTTGCTTCTTTCCAATGTCTTCAGACGAGGGTTTGGGCTTCACAGCTAGAGGATCAACTTCTCATTAAATGGACTGTGAAGGTAGCATGCTGATAAACGTGCTTCAATAAAGTCTGCAGCAAAGACAAGACAAAAGGAAAGAGTATCTCCATACCTTTGAGGTAGGTGAGTCAGAGAGAAAAGAAGAGGTATGGAAACTCGTATAGGCATGCTTTTCAGATAGAAAGAAGGACAGACAATTGTACTAAGAAGGTAAGGTATGGGTCTGACAGCGATAGGTGAGCCTCTGTCAGATGCCATGCGCCTGAAATGTAATAAATGCACTATCTCTTCTGTATCCACAAAATCCGGATCATTTCATGAAGCAAACAGCTCAGTTTGAATAAAGAGTTGCAAAACTAATCTAAACATTTTTGGATGATAGTTTAAGTATAATATGTCTTATCTTGTCAGAAAAATAATCATAAAATAGTGATATTTTAATGGATCAGCAAAATATTTGATCAGTGAAAAGTTTATTAGAAATAATGTCAAAAGATGATTAGGAACAAGATTACACTAATTGTTGAACTGGAAGGTTCAGAGAAAACTAAGTATAGAACTGACAGTGAAGTCGGATACAAAGGAATATGCAATTCGACTATAGAAGTTGAAGAATGATTCGATTTCAATAGATATTACACTAGAATACAAGTCTGGAATGAAAAGACTGATTCGACTTCTGAGAAAGATTATAATTCGACTCTAGAAGTCGAAGTTGAAACTAGAATAATTCGACTATTAGAGAAGTTAGGATTTGACTTCTGAGGAAATAAAGGCAATTCGACTTTAGAAGTCGGATACTGAGGAATTAGAGTTCTGAAGCATTCGACTATAGGAGTCGAAGTTGACAGTCAGATTATGTACTTAACTTTATGAAGTATTCGATGTATAAGTCGGAGTTAACAGTCGAATTATGAATATTGGTGTGGACTTAGAGAAAATCCTGAGTGGTTTTTAACTTCGATTCTGAAGGTTGGAGTTAGCAGTCGAAGTCTCAAGTCGGATTCAGTATGACATAGGGAGAGTC
Organism: Colocasia esculenta; assembly: GCA_014218235.1. NCBI lineage: Eukaryota > Viridiplantae > Streptophyta > Magnoliopsida > Alismatales > Araceae > Colocasia > Colocasia esculenta. The sequence continues at coordinate 13,745 of JACBKR010000397.1, forward strand.
TGTGGACTTATAAAAATCTTGAGATGGAGTTTGTCCACTATTGTATATATATATTTTGTGATATGTAATTGATATATTTACTCTATAGAAAGTCTATTAAAAGTTTTGTCATAGAAAAAACATGATATATGCTAAGTCTACAAAATCTTAGATTTTCTTAGGGTTAGTTGCTCAACAAAATGCACTCACAAAGTGTAGATTGAGGGCCACTTGGGACATTATGTGTGTAACATGAGATTTATTCACTGTAGTGTCATTTTGGGTGTCTACAACTAACATAGCAACCTTAGCTGGTTCCTCTAGTAGACACTATTGCTACTTAGACCATATCAAGGTAGTACAAAAGTCATTCTCTTCTTAACTCGGTTGAAGTGTAGGGGCTGTCTAGTTAAGGCTACCGACCTAAGCACACCTTGGCAAGAGGAAGTCTAAAATAGGGGCGATCAAACCTGAAAACAACAAAAGAAAAGAAAAACAAAAGAGCCAAAGCAAAAAAATAAAGAAAAGTATGTGAAAGAATAGGGGCATGGTCAAGAGTGGCAAGTCCCCATGAGACGTTAAGAGTCTGATCGTACGCATGTCCCCAAGCAAGAAAACATGCCAAAAAAAAACCAAAAAGTCTGGTACAATAGATTGAATCTCTAAAGGGTATGTTATAGAAGGGAGCTAAATTGGACTGTCCCTCAAACCCACATTAAGTATCTCACAACCTTCTTATCTCTCTCCTAGTAAGGCTAGGTCACCTCCTGGATATGGCCTTTGTAGCGGCACCATTATCCCATGGCAGCTATCTATAGGGCGCCAACTTCTCAATGTACATCCAACCTTGGTGGTCTTTAGCGAAAGGGGAATGTATAGAGACCCCTAACCAGCAGTTTGAACTAACTTTAGTTCTGCAGTAGCAAGAGAGACATCTAGTACCTTCCATCTCAAGTATTTTTTTAGGAAGGGCTAATGCTAGCCGTTAAAAAACCCAAAAAGGGATTTTTACATATATACCCCTATAAATAAGGGTTTGCAAATATACCCTAATTAGGCATATTAGCATGAATACCTCCTATTTACATTAAATGTAGAGGTTTTGCCATTGTGGTTAACTCCCATTAATTTTGCTCAGGTTAAGGTTGAGTTAAAAGACTGGACTACCCTAATACTAACCTACCCTAACTCCCTTCCCATCTCAAAATCGGGAGACGTCTCCCACACCGTGCACAGACGAAAGGGGAGTGCCCATGGGATTGTCTCCCTTGTCATGGAGCTCCGAAAGAAGGGCAGTGCCCCTGTGAAATTCTCTCTCATCTGACTATTGACCATCTCACTCCTGCGATCGTCTCCTCGCCATGGTAGAAGATCTCTCTTTACAGTGAGTGTCACATGCTCTCCATGTTTCTTACACACTAGTTCTTGCACACACCTCCCATGGTCAAAGGGTCTCTCTCATTCTCCCTCTATCTTTCTCTAGGTATTTATAACGCCTACAAAGATGCAACTGTGGGTTGAGGAAAAGTGATGGTGTTAAGGGATTTTTTACGATTGGGGGTGTGCTGGTGATTGAATAATGGCTTTTGCGAGTTTATAAGGGTTTTTTTGGGGTAAAGACCGATGGCTCATCTGGGATTTATGGCTTTTGTTTATGTGAAGGGTCACACAGCTACAATAGGTGGGAATGTGGCTATGGTCCCCTATTGTCGTCCTTTATAAGGTATGTTAGAAGATAGTGGCATGTCTGTTTGTGAGATTCTTTTTGATTGGATTCATTATTGATCGCTCTGCAGATCTTGCGGGACAACCAACTCTACGCCAATCTGAGCAAATGTGAATTCTGGCTCGAGGAGGTGTCATTTTTAGGCCACGTTATATCTAAGGAGGGTATCGTTGTCGATCCTTCCAAGGTAGAAACCGTGCTCAACTGGGAAAGGCCGACTAATGTCACAGACATAAGAAGCTTTCTTGGACTGGCGGGCTATTACAAACGGTTCATAAAAGACTTCTCCAAGATAGTTGTACCTCTTACGTGTCTTACGCGGAAAGAGAACCCATATGTCTGAAGCAAGGAGTGCGAGAAGAGCTTCCAGACCCTGAGGCAATTGTTAACATCTGCACTCGTCCTTGCGTTACCAATCGAGGGCGAAGGATTCGCAGTCTATACTGATGCATCTGGAATTGGTCTAGGCTACGTACTAATGCAGAACGAAAAGGTGATAGCATATTCTTCAAGGCAGTTGAAGCCACATGAAGTTAATACCCTGCCCATGCCTTAGAATTGGCTGCGGTGGTATTGCACTTAAGATCTGGAGACATTACCTGTATGGGGAGCAATTTATTGTCTACTCTGACCACAAGAGCTTGAAGTACTTATTTCTCAGAAGGAGCTCAATATGCGACAATGGAGATGACTGGAGTACTTGAAAGATTTTGATTTCAATATCCAATATCACTCAGGCAAATGTAAGGCAGTAGCTGATGCACTCAGTAGGAAGCCAGAAGCTTCTTTATCCTGTCTAGTCATGGGTGAGATGCAATTATTAGAACAGTTCGCCAGTCTGGATCTGAACATTGAGAAGAGAAGTGATCAGGTGTTAGTGGCTAATTTAAGAGCTCAACCCGACATATTTGTCGAGATCAAAGAGCAACAGGCAAATGATCCGTTCCTAGTCCGAGTCAGGGAGACCATAGCTGATAAGCCAGATTCTCCATCTCTGAAGATGGGAAAAATTATTCCACGCCAAGACTTGTGTGCCTGACAATGAAGAATTGAAGAGAAAGCTGATGGATGAAGCCCAAAAGACCAAGTACACCATCCACCCAGGCACAACCAAGATGTACCAAGACATGAAAAGGTCTTTTGGTGGCCAAACATGAAGCGTGAGGTGGCTGAGCATGCCGCACACCGCCTCCCCTGTCAACAGGTAAAATCTGAACACCGTCGTCCTGCGGGTGTACTCAGACCCCTAGACATACCTGAGTGGAAGTGGGAAAGCATCGGAATGGAGTTCATCATGGGTTTACCCCGAACTCATGGTGGACTCGATGCTATATGGGTTATTTTGGACCGTTTAACTAAGTTCGCACATTCCTTGCAATTAAGAGTACATGGAGTGTGGATGTACTTGCAGCACTGTATGTAAAAGAAATAGTAATATTACATGGAGTTCCCGTGTCCATTGTCTCAGATCCTGACCCCAGATTACTTCTAGATTCTGGAAGGGACTTCAACTACATTGGGTACTAAACTCAATTTCAGCACTGCCTTCCACCCCAGACGGATGGACAGACAGAAAGGACCAATCAGATAGTGGAGGACATGCTTCATGCCTACACTATAGATTTTGAAGGTATTGGAATGAGCAGTTATCCTTGATTGAATTCGCCTACAACAACAGCTATCAGGCAAGCACTAAGATGGCACCATTTGAAGCATTATACAGAAGGAGCTGCAAATCGCTAGTATGTTGGAATGAAGTAGGTGAGCAGCAATGGCTAGGACAAGACATGGTGCAGAGCACTAGCAGGGATATACAGATTATCAGGGACATGATCAAGATAGCTCAGTCTAGGCAAAAGAGTTATGCAGACAAGAGAAGAAGGGACTTAGAGTTTCAGATCGGAGATCATGTGATGCTGAAGGTATCCCCAACCCGAGGATTTCAAAGGTTTGGGATGAAAGGCAAGCTGAGACTGAGATTCATAGGTCCATTTGAAGTGTTGGATAGAGTTGGCGAGGTGGCGTACCGACTAGCACTACCTTCCAGTTCTCTACCATACATAATGTTTTCCATGTGTCAATGTTGAGGAAGTACGTATATGATCCGTTACACGTAATCAGCTATGATGACATTATTTGAATAAAGACATGACCTATGAAGAAAGACCAGTGAAGATCTTGGATAAGAAGATGCAACAGCTTCGAAATCAATCTATACCCGTGGTCAAGATACTGTGGAGAAATCACGAAGTTGAAGAGGCCACGTGGGAGCCCGAAACATTAATGATGAAATTACCGGAGATATTTAGTAAGTCACTCTTCCTCTCACAACCATATGAATTGGGAACCAAATTCTTTTTAAGAGGGGGAGAATGTAGTACCCTTGATTTTTAAAATCCAAAAAATAAAATTTTATTTTTATAAATGAGATAAATATATTAATTGAATAAAAAGGGGATAAATAGAATTAGAATGAATTAAATCAAAACTCATTAGGCTAAATTAGTGTTGGGTTGTACTAATAGCCCAAGCATGAGAGTTTGAGCCCAATTGGGAAGAGCCCATTATGGGAGGAGAAGTAATTAATGGAAATTCGTATATAATTAATTAATAAATAGTGAAGGGTTAAGATAAATATTAAATAACCCATAATTATCCAAGATAACAGCCCTATCCCTTCCTAACCCTTGGGCCACGAATTTAGGTCTCTCTCTGCCTTTTAAGTGGATAATTGATAGGAAAATAGGAGATAATTATCAATTTTCGGAGTTGAAAGAGAAAAGAGGAGTTTTAGGCATTTAGGACTCTATTATCAAACAAAATACCCCAAACCCGACAATATCACCCTCATTTGCATGTTGAGACCTTGGGAGACGAAGGAGGACGGCTGAGAAACAAGTAATCTCGGAGGAGGAAGCTTGGACAAGAAGATTTTCCTCGTTCTTCACCAAAAACCCTAGCTTTTCTTGTCAACACTAGAAGGTAGGCAATCTCTCAAGCCAAATTCATGTAAAAATTACCCTAGGTAAATCATGATCATGTGCAAAAGCCCTCTGGTTTCGCTCTATTTCGATCTTCCATGAGGGAGAATTAATTCCTTGAAATCCTGTCAGATCCTTATACCCAACCATTCATGTTTACTTTCAACCTTGTGTATACTTGATTCCATGCCATGAGAAATTTCTCAAAATACTACGTCATGTAGCTTTCAAAAACCCTTGGTTTGCCTAATTTTCATCATGTATCCATCACTAATTAATTCATTGAACCTTGACTATGCATGTTTTGGTCACCGAATGTAACTTAATCAAAGCATGTCTAAACCCTGTGTAATTTCAAATTAATCATACCTGTGGATAGATCTATGTGTCTATTTTCCTTTAAAACTAGTTTCATGATTTTTGGATCATCGTGTGATTTTATATTGAATTTAGAAGTGTATTGTGTCATGTATGGAAGGGTTGGAACCCACCCAAAAAGGGGAAATCTCCCTTTTTCTGTGTTAGGCTGACCTTCTGATATCGCGGCGGCGCGATCCGCCGCAATACCAGAAAGGTCGCGGTCGGAAAACCTATCGCATCATGAACGCGGCAGGTCATGCCAACGCGATTCTGTTCCGAACCAGCCCGGGCCGGCCGGTTCTTTGACGCGCCCTGACGCCGGCGCAACCTTAATTGCGACGGGTATTCCCGCTCCGATTTCAGTATTGCGGCTAGAAATCCTAATTGCATAAAAAACCTTGCTATTTATGCATATAAATCATGTTTAATCATAATTAAGTCCTATAATGAACAGTAATGTTTTGTTAATTGTAAATGAGTATATTTCATGAATTTAATTAATAAAAAAAACTATGTGCACAACAAACATGCTCTCATGATTTCTTACACTAGCACACACTTGACCATCGTGTTGCCATTGAGCTCTATTAAATTACTCAATAGTGTATCTGGTAATTTAGCGAAATAAATTACTAAATATCCCTATTTAACTATTTACACTTGTCTTAGATTTAATTGTGTGGTTTGAATACTGTGATCGTTCCCTCGGCCTTCGAGCACTCGAGGCACGACGGATCAGTTTTCTACACACTTTCTTTGACTTGGACACCTCTCCATCGGGAATACTCTCGACTGGGCCAGGGACTCCTTGCCAAGGCCTCCGTAAGTCTTATGGCTTTAGCGCACGTCTTAGCGACAAGCTAGTTGTACCCTAAAACCCGTTACACCCTTTAGGATCAGTACGATCCATGGCCTTAGTGTGTTCTCTCCTTATCTTGTGAACACGTCGTACCATCTAGTCTGTGTTCATAGCACGGCTAGTGGGTGGTGATGATTTCTACCAGACTGCCGGCCCACAAAGGTGTGTCGTGTAACTGTGACTATTGTTGGGTTCTCATATTGGAGAATGTTGGGTTACACAAGTGCTTAAATGTTTTTGATGATGAGCAATACTATTGATGTTATGTGAAATGTTCACAAATGGTATGTTTGTTTTTTATGATGAACATTTCATGAACAAGACAAAATTGATGTGTTATGAATGTGTGAAACATGATGAGAATGACAATTGGATGCAAATGAAACACATGTTTTATATGTTCATTATATCTCACTAATTATGTCTTTTAATGTAGGTGAGATTCCATGCAAGACAAAGCCCAAAATCCAAGTGCAAAAGAACAAGACAAGTTGCTGAAATAGTGCACCTGTCACAGATGACAGTGCATCTGTCAACAGATGAATAGTGCATCTGATGCATCTGTCGACAGATGATTTTCTCCTGTCGACAGATACACTCAGAAATCTATTTCCAGAAAGCCCAGTCTTTCGGTTCTTGCAAACCTGTCAGCATCTGTCGACAGCAGCAAGTCGGCTGTCGACAGACGGAGTTTTGGGAAGATCTAATGGCCAGGATATGATCTATATTTTGGTGTTTCCTTTTACCATGACTCTCTATGCTTGGACACCACTATATATGGATCATATGAGGCTATTTTCGCAGCAAGGAGCCACCATACCAAAACCCTAAGCAAAGGTCAAGATCAAGCTTTCTTCCTGCTGCCCTGCTTCATCTCTCTACCCAGAACAAAGAAGAACAACCTTCCAAGCGGAGTTGAAGCCGGTTCGTCCGTGGTTCAAGCTTCTCCATCAACTGATACGTGTCAAGACGAAGCTTGGAGTCTTCTGGACGACCAACGAGAAGAGATCTACATCGGATTTGATTCTTCATCTCAAAACTCTTCTCCTTTCACTACTTTCATATATCTGTGTGTGTGCACTGATTTGAGATCAGTACGTGGATGTTGTGGAAGTGTGGTTTGTTGTTCTGATTGCATGTTTGCATCAGACACGTGTGTGTGGTGTGTTGGTCAGATCAAGGCTAGAGGATCTGATCTTTTGGGGACTTGATCTAGCGTGTGTGTGTGTGTGGTTGAGCCGGTGTGCTCGTGTGTGTGTTGTACTCAGTTCTTGAGTAGTGTGTCCTCACTGTGTGGGGGGTGGACGTAGGAGTCACGTGGTGTGATCTCCGAACCACCTAAAAAATCCCTTGTGCACTGTGGTTTGACTTATGGTTTGCACTGTATTGCGCTAGATGCATGCATAGGGATTTCGTCTACACACTAACTGTTAGTTTGCTCACACACATTGCATCAATCAAGGGGTTTTAATTGAGTAGATCTTTTAATCCGAAGTAATTTTCATATTGCTTAAGTTTCCGCTGCAAATCTATTCAACCCCCCCTTCTAGCTTTGCCATAACCGAACATTCGATCCTAACAACTATCATTGTTTATCGTGTTTTACGTTACTGTCCCTATCTCATTACAGTCTCTTTACTCTCATCTATTCATGTTCTCTCTACTCTCTCATCTAGTTCATCTGCTACTCTCATCTTTTCTTGGTACTCTATTGGCCATAAAATTGATTGTCTAAATAATAAATAAGTGCTATATGTCAGTGCAATAGGGCCCGATCTGGTCCTGGGGAGAGCTCCCGAAGAGTGTTATTTCCTTGCAAGGGTTACATGATCAGGGTGTACGGCATGCATCCAGTGCCATTTAATACTATAACGATTAATCGTTGACAATCAAAGTGCTATCATTTCAAGTACTGTCTATTCAAGTGCTATTGTCGTTACATGGCCATTCTATTATCATTATCGTTGGGCTATTTTCCCTATGCCAGATGCTATCATTCTCGTGTTATCGTTACTCGCTCTACATGTGCGACCCTCTTCATACCGGTATGATTTTACCAATCCCCATCGTAAAAAGGGCGTCGTCACAGTGGGACATGTACCCAACACTGGTCAATAGGTTGATATGTACCTGGATAGCAATAGAGTACAGCGGAATAAAATAAACAACTCAACTCTTAACCCGTCACCAACACACATTCCACAATCTAAATAGCAAAATGGAAAGACAATGTCCACATTAATACAAAATAAAGAGAACTACAATGTCCAAATATTGGCCATACAATATTCTTTTTTGTGCAAAAGAAAGGTACAACTGGTGACCGCTCCACAAAATAGTCTTCTATATATAATCCTCGTCACGCTTCTTCTAGTGCACGATACATGTCAACCTGTACGCCGAAGCAAGAGTGAGTCCAAAGACTCAGCAAGCAACACTACCATAACATACACGTATAAGTCATAGGGGTTTTACATGCACATTCACAATTTTCAAAACATGGCATACTAGTCATTTCCGAAGTTTCAACCTATCATGAAAGTTTGACAAGTTTATACATGGATCATACTTTCATATGTTGTAGGAATAAAATTTACTATCACATGCTCTCTATTCAATTTACTTATGAAACTTGTCTTTAAAGAACCAAGACATGAGAGCTACTAACATGAACATCATGCACACATGAAAGAAAACACAACTAGCATGGATCTTACATGTTTTTAGACAATACAGACATTTTTACATGCTTTAGGTTGCTGATTTCACATGATTCAATGGCTATAAATCTACACATGAGAGCTACAACGTTGCTTAAAATATATCATGTGAACAAACAATCATGCTATCTTGTACACAAAAATTGGTTACCCCTAACATGGATTCTAGAATTTTGCCATAATAACATGATGATAATAACATAAATTCACTAATTTCACATATTTCATATTTATCTCACATGGGTTTCAATAACATTTTCTCGCATTTTCAGTTTCACATGATTGCACACTTACTCATTCACATTGTTCGCTTTTACACATTTGACATGTACGCATGTTCACACTTACACAATTTACTCATTTCCACATCATTTTCCCTACCACTTTCACTTATCACATATCACGTCGATTGCACTTACCACGTGCATCTTGGGCACTTACCACGTTCCATGTTCACATATTTCACACTTTAGTCATTTTCATTACTTAAACATTTGCCATGACACATAGTCCTAACCACCAGTAGAGGACACTAACAAATATCTCATAGCTCGTGCTCATTCCTTAGCACAGCTCTCAACACAACTCATGACACAACACATGACACAACTCATACACATACTCACCACCTAGGCAATACAGCGGTGAATCTTGGTAACTGCGCAGACGGGAGAAGCCCTCTCCACCCTATCCAGTGGTACTTGTCCACCTCCGGGGTTTTCCCAATGCCTTTGGGACAAACTTATATCACATGGAGCCTTCTATAGGACTTTTCTATATACGGCTCCCGATGCCTCTAGGGTAGCAGTGTCACATAGGCACAACTTTTACACTTTACTCATACCGAGTTTTAACGTGTGGGTTACACATAACACTCACATCTCCTTCGTTTTCTCATGCACAATGCGTCTTTGTTTTTCTCCTAATCATTCTACTACAGATTACAGGAGTTTAACACAGTAAATTCACCAATCAAGTTGGTTTAAGACAATAACTAATCACATTACGATATATACGTAAATTATCACATTTCACATGAAAATACATAACTTTTTATTACTGATCCAAACGACCTAAAATTTTAACCACATGTGTTTTCGGGTTCAAGATCATACACTCAAATTTTCAGATTTTTATGAGCTAAATAGAATTTACAGAAAACAAAACATATATTAGCATGCTATTATTAACTTAAGTTAACATGGGGTTTAACACGTTTTGTAATTAGCCACTTGCTATTAAACATAAACTACTAACATATGCATGAATTTAGGATACAAAATTCCCTAATACATACACCTATGGATTGAACCCTACAAACCGTTCTTGCATGCTTTTATTTTTACCGAACCGAGCTTATTTACAAATTGCACAAGCATGGATATATTACCAAAAATTGCAAACACAGATGCTGACCCATGATCTTCATGATTAGACTAAAACAAGGCATTCATACTAATTCAAATCATGAACAAGGATTGCAAGATTATCTACAAGTCATGCTCACAAGTTTAAAAGATACCATTATCCCACATTCACCATCCCACACCACATTCATCCATACATCACAATTAACAATATACATAGAGTATAAGAGTTACCATATATCCTCATCACGGAAACATATCGAAATTAATACATAAGAAGGACAGAACAGCTCACTGTTCTGTTCAGAGGAACTAGGCGGCGGTCTCTGGCCGCTGACTCAGGGTCAACGGCATGGTCGATGGACGCCAAGATCATCACAAGCGTCTAGGGACCTTGCCGTCGAATCAGGTCTGTGCAGAAACACAGACCCGAGCTCTGAAACTTGGGTGAATGGGAGGGTCTAGGACTCGAGGAAAAATCCATAAAAATAGCAAAACCCACCTAGACTCATACGGGGACATCATAGATAGTTCACTTGCCTTTCTAAAATCCTCCAAGGGATTTATGACTTGGTGAAGACCTTCTTGGGCAGTCCCAAGAAGTTGCAGAGAACGTCCTCTAGATCGCCTTCCTCCGGGATCCTGGGTGAGCTCCACAGCAAGGGGATGATGGGTAGGCCTTCTCCTTTGCTCCAGCTTCCTTCTTGTCGCAGTAGATGGTCGGATCAATCTCCAGGGGGTCAGATTGGGGGTGCTAAGATGGGGTTTTTCTCACAGACCTTCTCTAGGGTTTTTCCTTCCTCTATTTCTCCTCTTGCAAGGTGAAGTGAGGAGTGGGAGGGACCAAATTCGAGTTCAGACCTAAGGAGAGCCCCTCACCCACTCACCATACCGATTTGACAACCTGAGAGCCGTTGGGGGACATCCCCCAATAGAGGCCATGCCTTGCTCCCGGATTTTCTGGCTCTGCAACGCATGCAGGTCAGAGAAGTTGGCGTCCATATCGCTGGACGCCGGAGTTAGTGTTGGCGTCCAGGTCTGGACGCTAACACCAGATAAACGGCCTAGGGTTGACGCCAAGGTGGCCTTCGACCAGAACTTTAAATTATGCAGAAAACCATGCATACCAAGCATATATACATGCAATATACCTATGGTATTGTATCCATACTATCACCATGCAATACATACCTTATTTATATTTAATATAAACACATTGACGCTGATTGGCCCTTCGGCCAGAACTTAAAACATGCAGAAACTATGCTTACTCTATATATATACATACAATGTATAAGGTGTAACATGTACATACCATACCAGGCAATCAATATCATTCATACCTAGGCATACACAAGCATACATAAATACACTAAGATAGATGTACGTAGATATCTACCTATGCGTACATGATGTTTTACACAAGTGTGACCCAACACACGGCAAAGTAAATGACAAGAATTACGAGGGCTTTGTAAATCATTAGGAGGTGGTGATATGAATTATGCTAGCTAGGAATAATCTATTCGATAAAATAGTCCTTGCACACACACACTTGATTTGACATATATATAGTATACACACACGGGTGTAGCATATATGTACATTATGCTTGGAATAGATGGATACAACCTGCGCACCGGTAATTAGATTAACTTACACAACTTTACCTAACATTGCTTAAGTACTGTATGCATAGGATTCCTTAATATGTACTATATGCATATTTAGCCAATTGGCTATTCTCACCTAAATATCATACAAATACATGCATGTTATTCTTGAGGAGTATAGAATTTCAATATAAACCACTAATTACACCTACCATGCTTGAACTCTTTATGCATATGCAATGTACGAAGTACAATATTCACATTAGCTAAACCATGCAAATGAGCAACGCTTACAACTAATCATACACATGCATACACAAATACACCAAGGTGTTATGCATGTAGAATTAGGTATACAATTGTCACACGCACAAGATAACATACATACGTACATACATATATGTACTTCATACACTCCCATACAAAATTCCATGAAATAGGTAGTATAGGATTTTTCAATATTTAGATAGCACACGCATAGTATTATTCAAGTATCCTAAGTCAGAGATTCTTGGTATTCATAATACACCTCTAATTAGCTAATTGTTCACTTCTACATTAATCATCATATACACCTATGTATACATATATAGATATTCGCACATGCTCATGCTCAAAAGAAGGATAAAACTTATAGTAGGCACAATGAACTACGCATGCTAAGCACACAACAACCGAACACCCAACACACCATTCGTATACATACAGATATATAATGAGAATAAAAATCCGGGGTCTTACACTACATGACTATGCTCTTTAGTTACCATGGCAATTAAGACATTAATTACTTTAAGCATGCTTGTTCTCATGGGATATTAAGTCCTACTGGGCATTATTCGTTCATCCTGCGTGTTTATTTAATGTGTTTAGGTGAGTCGGATGATGACCACACTCACGAGGATGGGACTGAGGAGGATGCTCAGGAGTGACCCGTTTCAGCAACCCGTGCTTTAATAGTCAATTAGAGTCAGTTAGTCCATATGTATTAGTTTGGTTTTTCAATAAAGTACTCTGGGCCCTAGTCATGGCTCTGATCAGTTGATGTAATAGTTAGATTGTGATGATGTTGGAATATTAATGAAATTAAGGTTATTTGATATATTCCAATTGAGCAATGGTTATTATTATTTAATTCTCGCTCTGTACTATTCAATAACTGTAATCCCGCTCCGATATTCTGCATCAGGGCATTACAGTTTTGTGGTATCAGAGCCTAGGTTATTCTTAAGTATAGAATGATCTAGGTTTGACCTGCCTCGACTTAGAGTCTAAATTTCATACCTATGTGAGATGGGTAGAACCTTGGGTAATAAGATAAAATAAACTCACACATGCACAAACTTAGTGCAAGCTCAATGACTTACATTTAAAAATTCTCTTTTAAAGAAACATAAACACTAGCAATGGCAGCGGAGCGTGCTCAACTCCGTGACATGCAACACACAATCCAACAGCTCACTTAGGCATTACTCCAGGCTGCTGGAGCTAATAACAACAACAACCGAGGAGCTGGAGAGTTACATCGGAACTTCCGCAATCTAAACCCACCTCGATTCAGTGGGTCTACTAATCCTGATGAGGCCGAGAACTGGCTCAAGGAGATTGAGCGTATCTTCCACGTTATGCAATGCACGGATGGTGACAAACTTCTGTTAGCGACATTCCAGCTAGAGAGGGACGCCCGTACATGGTGGGAGTCCATCGAGGCAACCAGAGCAGATGCACAATTTACATGGAATGAGTTCAAGGAGCATTTCAACTCCAAATATTTTTTAGAAAGAGTCCAAGAGAGGAAAGCCGCTGAGTTCGCAGCACTGAAGCAAAGGAGCCTTACCATTGCTGAGTATGAGGCTCAGTTTTCCCGATTGGCATGCTATGCCAATCATCTGGTGAGCACTGAGAGGATGAAGGCGAAGAGATTCCTCAACGGGCTCAGACCCACTTATATCACTCAACTGGCACCATTTGACATTCAACTTATCCAGAGATGGTCAAGAGAGCACAATGTCTAGAGGATGCGACCGAACTCACCGAACGCATCAAAGGTAGAATGGTAAGAAGGAACAGACCTCAGGAGCACTGAGCAAGCCCACTAACGGCAAGAAAAGGCCGTTAAGTATCACTGACGGGCCAAGCCAAGAGCAGAAGCCCAAAGTTCCCACTCCTACCACCCAAAACAACAAACCAAGATGCAAGCACTGTGACAAGCTAGGTCACACGGCAGAAGAATGTTGGAGGATGGTAGGCACATGCCTACATTGCGGGAATCGTGAACATCGTATTCCTGAATGTCCCCTGCTTAAGTAGAATGAAAAGCATCCTGCGGGGCAAAGGAAGCCAGGAAGACTTCAAGCCTTGCAAGAGGTGGAAACCACCGAGGAGGGTGGAGTCGTTGAAGGTACCCTACCAGTCTTTTCTCAATCAGCATTCGTTTTGTTTGATACTGACACAACACATTCGTTCATATCACAAGCATTTACTGATACATTAAATGAAAAACCACATCCATGGAATTTGATTTTCCTGTTACTACACAATTGGAGAAAAGACTCAATGAATAAATATTTTCCTTTAGCTGATGTTAAGATTGGTGAACTTAACCTTAGAGCTGACCTAATTTGTATGCCCATGGAGGGCTACGATGTTATTCTGGGAGCCGATTGGCTATCTACTTATGGGGTTTGTGTTGATTGTAGAAGAGGGAAGATTACTTTTAGTGAATTCCCTAAGCTGACCTTTACGGGACGTAGACACAAGAGACACTTGTCTCTCGTCTCTGCTATTAAGGCACAAAACATGATAAGAAAGGTTTGTGTGGCATTTCTTGCCGCAATTGTGGTAGAAAGAAGACAGCTAAGTTATCAGACATTCATATAGTACAAGAATATCTCGATGTGTTTCCCGATGAGCTGCCAGGCATTCCACCCGAGAGAGATGTGAATTTCTCAATTGATCTCATACCTGGAGCTGCACTGGTATCATGCCAACCTTACAGGATGTCCCCCTCTAATTGAAAGAATTAAAGGAGCAATTGATGGAACTACTAGAGAAAGGATTTATCAGACCGAGTACTTCTCCTTGGGGAGCACCAGTGTTGTTCGTCAAGAAGAAGGAGGATCTATGAGGTTATGCATTAACTACAGGCAGCTGAATAATCTCACTATCAAGAACAAGTACCCTCTTCCTCGTGTCGATGAATTATCTGATCAAATATCAGGAGCCAAATATTTTTCTAAGATTGACCTTAGATCGGGATATCATCAGATGAGGATTAAAGATGCGGATATTTACAAGACGGTTTTCAGGAGCAGGTACGGTCATTACGAATTTGTAGTTATGCCTTTTGGACTAACCAATGCTCCTGCAGCTTTTATGCAATTAATGAACAACATCTATCGGCCATACCTCGACAAGTTCATCGTGGTGTTTATTGATGATATTCTCATATACTCCAGACCAAGGAAGAGCATGAGGAGCATCTGAGGATCGCTCAGAGATCTTGCGGGACAACCAACTCTACGCCAAATTGAGCGAATGTGAATTTTGGCTCGAGGAGGTGTCATTTTTAGGCCACGTATATCCAAGGAGGGTATTGCTGTCGATCCTTCCAAGGTAGAAACCGTGCTTAACTGGGAAAGGCCGACTAATGTCATAAAGATAGAATCTTTCTTGGACTGGCTGGCTATTACAGACGGTTCATAAAAGACTTCTCCAAGAAAGTTGTACCTCTTACGCGTCTTACGTGGAAAGAGAACCCATATGTCTAGAGCAAGGAGTGCGAGAAGAGCTTCCAGACCCTGAGGCAATTGTTAACATCTGCACTCGTCCTTGCGTTACCATCGAGGGCGAAGGATTCGCAGTCTATACTGATGCATCTGGAATTGGTCTAGGCTACGTACTAATGCAGAACGAAAAGGTGATAGCATATTTTTCAAGGCAGTTGAAGCCACATGAAGTTAATTACCCTATCCATGACTTAGAATTGGTTGCGGTGGTATTTGCACTTAAGATCTGGAGACATTACCTATATGGGGAGCAATTTATTGTCTACTCCGACCACAAGAGCTTGAAGCACTTATTTTCTCAGAAGGAGCTCAATATGCGACAATGGAGATGACTGGAGTACTTAAAAGATTTTGATTTCAATATCCAATATCACCCAGACAAGGTAATGCAGTAGCTGATGCACTCAGTAGGAAGCCAATAGCTTCTTTATCCTGTCTAGTCATGGGTGAGATGCAATTATTAGAACAGTTCGCCAGTCTGGATCTGAACATTGAGAAGAGAAGTGATCAGTGTTAGTGGCCAATTTAAGAGCTCAAACCTGATATTGTCGAGATCAAAGAGCAACAGACAAATGATCCGTTCCTAGTCTGAGTCAGAGAGACCATAGCTGACAAGCCAGATTTCTCCATCGCTGAAGATGGGAGAATATTATTTCACGCCAGGACTTGTGTGCCTAAAAATGAAGAATGAAGAGAAAGCTGATGGATGAAGCCCATAAGACCAAGTACACCATCCACCCAGGTGCAACCAAGATGTACCAAGACATGAAAAGGTCATTTTGGTGGCTAAACATGAAGCGTGAGGTGGCTGAGCATGCCGCACACTGTCTCACCTGTCAACAGGTAAAAGATGAACACCGTCGTTCTGTGGGTGTATTCAGACCCCTGGACATACCTGAGTGGAAGTAGGAAAGCATCGGAATATATTTCATCATGGGTTTACCCCGAACTCGTGGTGGACTCGATGCTATATGTGTTATTGTGGACCGTTTAACTAAGTCCGCACATTTCCTTGCAATTAAGAGTACATGGAGTATGGATGTACTTGCAGCACTGTATGTAAAAGAAATAGTAATATTACATGGAGTTCCCGTGTCCATTGTCTCAGACAGTGACCCCAGATTCACTTCTAGATTTTGGAGAGGACTTCAAACTGCACTGGGTACTAAACTCAATTTCAGCACTGCCTTCCACCCCCAGATGGATGGACAGACAGAAAGGACCAATCAGATAGTGGAGGACATGCTTCGTGCCTGCACTATAGATTTTGAAGGGTATTGGAATGAGCAGTTATCCTTGATTGAATTCGCCTACAACAATAGCTATCAGACAAGCATTAAGATGGCACCATTTGAAGCACTGTACGAAAGGAGCTGCAGATCGCCAGTATGTTGGAATGAAGTAGGTGAGCAGCAATGGCTAGGACCAGACATGGTGCAGAGCACTAGTAGGGATATACAGATTATCAGGGACAGGATCAAGATAGCTCAGTCTAGGCAGAAGAGTTATGCAGACAAGAGAAGAAGGACTTAGAGTTTCAGATCGGAGATCATGTGATGCTGAAGGTATCCCCAACCCGAGGATTTCAAAGGTTTGGGATGAAAGGCAAGTTGAGACTAAGATTCATAGGTCCATTTGACGTGTTGGATAGAGTTGGTGAGGTGGCGTACCAACTAGCACTACCTCCCCAGTTCTCCATGTACATAATGTTTTCCATGTGTCAATGCTGAGGAAGTACGTGTATGATCTGTCACACGTAATCAGCTATGATGACATTATTTTGAATAAAGACATGACCTATGAAGAAAGACTAGTGAAGATCTTGGATAAGAAGATGCAACAGCTTCGGAATTGATCTATACCCGTGTCAAGATACTGTGGAGAAATCACGAAGTTGAAGAGGTCACGTGGGAGCCCGAAGCATTAATGCGACGAAATTACTCGGAGATATTCAGTAAGTCACTCTTCCTCTCATGACCATATGAATTTGGGTACCAAATTCTTTTTAGAGGGGGAGGATGTAGTACCATTGATTTTTAAAATCAAAATAAAATAAAAATTTTATTTTTATAAATGAGATAAATATTTAATTGAATAAAAAGGGGAATAAATAGAATTAGAATGATTTAAATTAAAACCCATATGGCTAAATTAGTGTTAGGTTGTACTAATAGCCCAAGCATGAGAGTTTGAGCCCAATTGGGAAGAGCCCATTATGGGAGTGTAGACACACGATTCTGGCTTACAACTTGAACCATATTTCTTGTTATCTAAGTGAGTCCCAAGTTGGTCACTCACCTTGATCCACCATTAGCCTTGCTTTGAGCCCATTAATAGCCCAATTTTCATGAAATCCCGTCCATTATCTCTTAAAAGAGTCATTGTGCCTTTAAATGCCCATTATTCTCCCATTTGATTGGCCCAATTATTAACAATATTCGATTTTCCTTAACGTGACGGGTTGGGGCACCGCGTTAGCCTTGTCGCGCCCCCCTTGGCCGCCGCGACAACCCATGCATATCCATGCACGTGGCTTGAGAGTCATGCCCCTCCTAGCCATCGCGTTCAGCCCTGTCGCGCCCCTACGACCCGTCGCGACCACAGCCACGTGTGCTGACCTCCGCAACCACCTCCACTTTATCCTCCAATGGCCTTATCCTCATCCCATGCAACCTCCCAACCCCCATGGCCGCGGTTGGGGTTGTGGGAGACTCTGGGAACTCCTTAGGACTCTCCCATCCGAGTTCCACTTGGTTTATCCTCTCATTTTTGTCTTTATCATCTAAAAAGGGGATATTCTCTCTCATTTGGCTATAAAAGTAAGGTCTTCTCTTCAAGGGAGGGAGAGCCCCGTTTTCACCCCGAAGGGCTGCCGAAATTTTCTGTGAATACACTTAGCTCGCAGCTCTCTCCATCACCACTCATTTTCCTCACATCTTCCACCTTAAGCCATGCTTACCTCCTCATCCATGGAGCTTGGTGCGTGAGGAGGGTGGCTCCCACTTTGTCCACGACATCTACACGACCCAAGGACACTGCACAATGCCAGGGAGTCGCCCCTTGGGGCCCCTTCTTCCTCCTTTCCTCTTCTCTTATTTCTCATGCATTTTGTTATTTTCTTTAGTTAGGCTACATTCCCCATTTCCATTCTACGTTTTCTATGCACCCTAGGGTTTAAAAACCACCCCAGGTCCATTCCCTCCATGCTTCACATTTCTCTTTCATTTTTTGAATAGTTACTACACTTAACGCGTTCTAATAGGGTTTTATTCTTGTCTTCGTTATTTTGGCAGGTTCAAGTGAAGTCCCATGAGCATCTCTTGTCCTCTAGCCAGTCAGAGGACAGGAAGAAGGTCCACACCAACTCTTCCACACTGCAAAGAATGCGGCTGGCGAGGGTGACGCGACAAGGTTGATGTGCCCTGTTAGGGTGTCACGACATCAAGCCCATTGCAACGGGGTCACCTGTCGTGATCTTAGGTTAGTGCCCCGTTCTCTCTTCCTTTTCCTAGCTTAGTTAGCCCCTTTTATTCTCTTATATGGCAACTAGTTAGGTGGCGATCACACCCTTATTTCCATGCTATTAGTTTTAATATCTATCACATGTTTGGGGTGCACATTCCCCGTGATTACACCTTTTGGCGATCATAGTGGGACCTTCAGTACTAGCCTCGTGAGTTCAGCCTGTTTGACTGCCATGTTATGTTGTTTAAATGCTTTCCTAGAACCCTATTAGGTATGTTTTTTGTGTTGTTTTGATGTTCCTATCTTCTGTCGGGGACGCGGCGTATCGCGTCGCCGCAACCTGGTCGCATCCACATTGGGCGACGCGACACGAGGTACGTGCTTCTCCTCTTTTGTCCGCCCTATTTATTTTCTGAGGATCCATCCATGTCTCTTCCATGCTATTCTTCCATGTATGTTCGTGTTTCCCTCTGTTAGAATCCTGCTAGGGTTCAGGTTTTCCTTTTCTTTTACTATTTGTTTTTCGGATCATGTCGCGGGGCCGCGATCTTGTCACGCCATGCTTGGAGGGTGCGTCTTCAGGTACACATTGCTTGTTAGTGCTTTTGATCCATGTTCCGGTTTCTGTGTGATTCAGATCCTTGCTATGTTAGTTTGGTTACTCCATACTTGCACTGCGCTTTAGGTTAGTTTGTGTGTCCTTTGTTTGTGTGTGATTACTGTCCTCGGCATTCTGCTGATATCGCGGCTGGGTTCTCGGTCGCGATAGGGTCGCGACGTATCTGGCTGCCGCAACTTCATTTGAGGCCTATTAGTCACCCTGTTTTTTATTAGTTAGATATTCCATACATTTTTCTGGGTACTTAGGCCCGTGCATACACTTTTCATCCGTATTAATTAGGTTTTCCTCCTGGTTGAACATGCCTTCTCACCCGCGAGCACTCATGGGATGATCAGGGCCGCCTACTGAGGGCCTCCGTAAGTCCCCGCAACGCATGCACGTTGCGGTTCACCGGGCTGGTTGTACCCGTTGTACCCATAGTTTGAGCCATTCCCCATGTGTGAGCTGTGTGCATCCCCTTGGTCATCCTAGAGCCTTGACATTAATTACTTTAAGCATGGTTGTTCTCATGAGATATTAAGTCCTACTGGGTGTTATTCGCTCATCCTGCTTGTTTATTTAATGTGTTCAGGTGAGTCGGATGATGACCACACTCACGAAGATGGGACTGAGGAGGATGCTCAGGAGTGACCCGTTTCAGCAACCCATGCTTTAGTAGTCAGTTAGTTCATATGTATTAGTTTGGTTTTTCAATAAAGTACTCTGGGCCCTAGTCATGGCTCTGATCAGTTGATGTAATAGTTAGATCGTGATGATGTTGGAATATTAATGAAATTTGAGGTTATTTGATATTATTCCAATTGAGCAATGGTTGTTATTTATTTATTTCTTTCTCGCTCTATACTATTCAATAACTGTATCCTGCTCCGATTTCTGCTGCGTCGAGGTGTTACACCCTTCCCATCTCAAAATCGAGAGATGTCTCCCATGCCGTGCACAGACGAAAGGGGAGTGCATATGCGATTGTCTCCCTTATCGTGGAGCTCCGAAAAAAGGGCAGTGCCCCTGCGAAATTCTCTCTCATCTGACTGTGTGACCATCTCACTCGCCTGCGATTGTCTACCTCGCCATGGTAGAAGATCCCTCTTTTACGGTGAGTGTCACATCTCTCCATGTTTCTTACACACTTGTTCTTGCACACACACTCCCATACTCAAAGGGTCTCTCTCATTCTCCCTCTATCTTTCTCTAGGTATTTATAGCACCTACAAAGATGCAACTGTGGGGTTGTGGAATAGTGATGGTGTTAGGGGTTTTTTACGGTTTGGAGTTGTGTGCTGGTGATTGAATAATGGCTTTTGCGAGTTTATTAAGGGTTTTTTGTGGTAAAGACCGATGGCTCATCTGGGATTTATGGCTTTTGTTTATGTGAAGGGTCACACAGCTACAATAGGTGGGAATGCAGCTATGGTCCCCTATTATCGTCCTTTATAAGGTATGTTAAAGCTAGTGGCATGTCTATTTGTGAGATTCTTTTTGATTGGGTTCATTATTGATAATATTCTATTGTATATATTGTAGCAGAAACATGGCTGATACATATACACTAAAGTTCCATGATGGAGGGCATTTTAAGACACAGGATAATGATGGGAGAATAGTCCCCATCAGATTTAGACAGAAGTTTAACGCTATCATAGAGACTATGCTTAGATTTGATGGAACTTAGAGTGTTCTAGTGACTGACAAGTGGCGACCTGACCAAACCATTGAATTCTATGGTGTCATCCTTTGTTTGACAAGTTGCCCACAACCTAAACATAAGCTTGTACTCATTACACATTGTAGGTGTTCCCTTAGCCTCTTCTCAACCTAGGTATCTATATAGAATCAACATTAGAAGAAGGGTCAAGCTCTAGGCAGTTAATATACTGATGCTAATCCAAAGAAGCATATTTGTGTTAGGCAGAAAATTAGGTGCCTATCGGTAAAGAAAGGTTTAATGACAACTGCTCAGGTACAGGCCTAATGAGAGTGAAGTTGTGGAATTGAGGGGAGCAACATGTACTGCAGGGCTTGGTCAGATGGTAATACCCCAAGGTATAAAATGATAAATAAGTAAGAATCAGCCGAGAAAACGTAATGCAGTTTGTAAGCAGATGGATAGATTAAGCAAATCCGGAACTATTGAAGGTCTGACTGAAAATGTGCTAAAGGATATTACTATTGGTAAAGGATATACTAACGATAAATAGTAAGGATATTACTAAAGGATACTACTAAAGGTAAATGGTAAGAAAAAGGTTACTACTAAAGGTAAGCATATTGGTAAAGGAAAAGGATAAGGATATGGATATATCCCTGTTCACACTGAGCCAGAATAAAATAAAAAGAAAAAGTATAAATGTAAATGATAGGGGCATATCTACAATTATAAAAATATGAGGTTTTCATGCAAATATAATTTTTCTAGGGACCCCGGTGTAACATCTACCGACCCCCAGAGACAGTCGGATTCCCGATCGGAGCTCATTCGGAGCCTGAATGGCTGATCGGAGATTTGGGAGGGGCATATCTCCAATTTCTAGAAATCAAATGTAAAAATGCTAAAGATAGAAAAGTTAGGGGTTAAGTGAAATAAAATAAAAATTAGAAATCCTAGAAAAAACAAGAATTTCCTAGAAATCTCTAGAAAGGGACACTTGTCCCACATGCAAGTAATGTTTATCTCTTAGGGGACACATGCCCCCATCTGGTCCATCGATGGAATGGATGGCCAGGATTGAGCCACCCTAGGTGGACACTTGTCCACCATCTAGGGCCTTCATGGGGCGCCCCCCACCTCCTCTTTTGCCTATAAATACCCCACCTCCTCCTTCATTCCATCCCATCCCACCACCTCCTCCAAGTAGAAGAGAAGGAGAAGAGAGAAGGGAAGGAGTGACCATCCTGAGGTGCTGCTGTTAGGTAGGTTCTTTTAGGTAGTTCTATACCCCTAGTGAGTGAAAATGTTGTCTGTCATGTTCTCCTAAGCCTTCTCTACGTCGAGATGTCGTCGGTTCATTTTCTCGGAATTTCCCGTTACGCCGAATGCTGCCGATTTGATTTCTCGAAATCTCTCGCGACATCGAAATACTGCCGATCTGTCTTCCCAAAATCCCTCTCTATGTCGTTTGTTCACTCAAAACCCTCCTCTATGACGAGATTTCACCGGTATGTTTTCTCGAAACCCTTCTTTATATCGGAACTCTGTCCGATCGATTTCTCAGTACCTCCCGTTACGCCGGAACTCTGTCCGATCGATTTCTTGTACCTCCCGTCGCCGAACTTTGTCCGAATGATTTCTCAAATCTCCTGTTACATCGTAATCATCCTTATGATTCTTAGATCTTCGTCCGCCGGAATGCTGTCTGTTTGGTTTCTTAATACTTTCTGTTACACTAGAATGATGTCTATCTGATTTCTTAATATCTCCTATTATACCGGAATGCTGTCTGTTTGGTTTCTTATACTTTCTGTTACACTAGAATGCTGTCTATCTGATTTCTTAATATCTCCTATTATACCGGAATGCTGTCTGTAGAATTTCTTAATATCTTTTATTATGCCGGAATGTTTATCATGTTATGCCAAAATACTCAAACCCCAATCGGAAGTGCGGGAGCTAAGTGCCACACAGGGCAAAGTGCTATGCTATGGGAGCCACCTCTTGAGGCTGTGGGGGCCACCTCTAGAGTCCTGCCTACCTGGGGATTTCATATGTGCTATATATATATTACCAGACTATTTCTCATTTTCTGCGAACTCTGAGTTGTCAGCTCGCTACTTGAAATCGTGAATTCAAAAGTAGAATTCATGCCAGTTAGGGGGCTATGGTCTAGTCCCGGGAAGATCCCGAATGCTCTTAGTGCCCAGCGGTACCGTATGGAGAGTGATGGCTTGGTGCTTGGCATACACCATAAGTGAAGTGTTTTAGTGATCTGCTGACAATTCATAACTCGTGAAAAGTGATTAATGATATAACTCCCTGATAATCTCTTTAGTGCATGATCGTTATGGAAGAGTTCAGTGATAGACGTGGATTTCTCTTGACTAAGAATCGTGTTTATGTTCTTCACTTAATCTACTTGTTCATATGCCGTTCATTTTTACATTTTGAGAATTGCTACTAGTAACATTAATTATTCTTTTACTATGATACATGAATTCGTGCATCATTCTGAACTCTCGTTTCTTTGTTTTGATACGTAATTTTGAATTCATCCTTTCATCTTGCTTACTTGCTAGTGGTAGAGATCAACTTAAGGAATCTGCTGGGCAAGTTTTTGCTCATCCCTATTCTCTTAACGTTTTTCAGGTGATGATTAAGTTTGGATATGGCGGGCAGGGTTGTGCATCGAGAGACCCCTTCTTATTGTAATAAAGTCTAGTTAGTGGTGTCATGTTTAATATGACTATTGCGTTTTAATGAGTTGTTGATGTAGTCTTCCTTGTATTTGAGACTCTCCGGCTTCATGCCAGGACTATATCTTGTAATGAATATTTCCTTAATGAAGTTATCACTTTAATCTGTTACACCTCGATATTTCCGCTGCTATCGGGACGTGACAGATTTAGTGGTATCAGAGCCCCCGGTTTTTAGAGTCTTGAAGTCCTAGGATTGATAGACCCTAACGGCCAATAACCAGCCTGTGAGGCGGGTAGGAAGTGAAATGGGGTAGAGATTAGAGTATGTTGTCGATTTATTTCACCAAGCATATGTATAATACAAATGATTCTTCAGATCAGATGGCCCATCGAGGAATCGGTGTACTTATTCCACTACTTCAAGAATGGAGGAATGACCAAGTAGAATTTGCAAGACTTAGAACAGATGCGCGCAACAGTAGAAGGGTGGATACCGCGTTGGTGGGAATGCTCTTGGAGAAAACCAGAACAAGTTCTCGCATGCATAATGGCAATACAAGAGTTGTTAGATTGGATAGAAGCTAAACAAGGACTCCTACAGTTACGGGCTAAGAGCGGTGGGAACAAGTTCGAGACATTGCTTATGAGATACATCATAATCCGAGAGAACCAGATCGAGAATCTGTTGGTTCCGTCAATAATGATGGAGGAGAAATAACTTCGGAGGGTTCAACATAGAAATTACTCCTGACTATGTAAACTAGTAGCTAGGAATCTTGTGATAACTCACCAAAGTTTGACCTGCTATCAATTTTGCTTGGCTTGTAACGATAGCAGGACCGGTAGTTAATGTAGAAGTTGTCTGGACCCACTATCAAATTTTGCCTAACTTGTAATGATAGTGGGACTAAGGTTAGGGCATGTAAATACAATGAAATATTAGAATAGCTACTTATATGAGCCCCAAAGTGATAAGGAAATCTAACTATGTTTACTTTTCTTTTAGGAAATCCCAGCTATAGATTATAAATGGAAGGAGAAAATGCACCATGAAGGACCTCCAATATATGATCCAAGGACTAACAACGGCACTTGGTATGGTTGCACAACAAGGGAACCACCAGAACAATGGAGATTATATAAGAATTTTAGAAGCATGAACCCTCCAAGGTATGCTGGTAATCCAAATCCCGATGAGGCTGAAAACTGGATAAGAGAAATAGAAAGGATCTTCAAAGTAACTCAATGCCCTGAGGAGGATAAAGTAAGGTTAGCCACCTTTCAACTAGAAAAAGATGCAAGGGTCTGGTGGGAAGCCATTGAGGTCACTATGGTAGGAAGAAACATCACCTGGACAGAATTTGTGGAGCTTTTTAATAATCAATATTTTTCAGAAGAAATCAGAGAAAAAAAGGTTATGGAATTTATCAACCTGAAACAGAGAAGTTTGACAGTAGCAGAATATGAAGCTCAATTTGCTAAATTATCTAGATATGCTCCACACTTGGTTGCTACTGAAAAATTGAAAGCTAGAAGATTTCTACAAGGATTGAAGCCCATTATATTACTCAGTTGGCTCCATTATTAATCTCTACATATTCAGATATGGTGAGAATGGCTTTGGATTTAGAAAGTGCAACTGAAATGACAGACAGGATTAAAAACATATTTGCAAACACAAGGGTTTCCACTTCTACTTCTGATCCCAGCAATAAAAAGAGGAAGAATGAAAATAAGGGTACTGCACAGGCATTCAAGAAGCCAAAGCAGATCAATGATAACACCAAGACAGAAAAGATAACATGTGCTTATTGTGAAAGGCTGGGACATACAACAGATGAATGTTGGAGAAAGAAAGGTGCCTGTCTAAAGTGTGGAAGCCGTGAGCATCGCATCCCGTCTTGTCCACAGCTCCAGGAGCAGATGAACACACCTCAAAAAAATAATAAGAAACCGGGAAGGTTGCAAGCTCTGGGATTAGCAGACGAAGATCAAGAAGGGGGAATCATCGAAGGTACTCTCATCGTCCACTCTAAGCCTGCTTTTGTTCTTTTTGATTCTGGAGCTACACATTCATTTATTTCTTGGACCTTTGCCAATACTCTGAAGTCAAAGCCAACCACCCTACCTACTGGAATAAACTTGTCAACCCCCATTAGTTCTGGAATAGATCTCAACTTCCATCTTCCATCCAGTGAAGTACTCATTAGCAACCAGAATTTTCCAATAGACTTAATCTGCCTTGACATGGATAGATACGATGTAATCTTAGGAGCAGATTGGCTATCGCATCATCATGTCAGGTTAGACTGTCGGTCAAAACAACTCACCTTTTTTGAAAAAGATATACTCCCTATAACCTTTCCTGTTACTCATAAATCTCAACCCGCAATCCTCATATCAGCCCTTAGAGCACAAAAACTGCTACAAAAGGTTGCATAGGATATTTGGCTTCAGTAGTAATAGCAGATACCCCAAATCCAGAACTTGAAAAGATTCCAGTGGTGAGAGAGTATCCAGATGTGTTCCCCACAGATTTACCAGGTTTGCCCCCTGAGCGGGAAGTAAGCTTTTCCATAGAACTAATTCCAGGGGCTATCCCAGTCTCCAAGACACCTTACAGAATGTCCTTGGCAGAAATGAAAGAATTAAAGAAACAGTTGACTGAATTACTGGAAAGGGTTTATTAGACCAAACTTCACCCTGGGGAGCACCAGTCCTATTTGTAAAAAAGAAGGATGGATCATTGAGATTATGTATTGACTAGACAGTTGAACCAATTGACAATAAGAATAAATATCCTTTACCGAGGATTGATGATCTGTTTGACCAATTATCTGGTGCTCAATATTTCTCCAAGATTGACTTAAGGTCGGATATCATCAGGTAGGATTAAAGAAGAAGATATTCATAAAACAGCCTTTAGGAGCAGATATGGACACTATGAATTTGTGGTCATGCCCTTTGGATTAACAAATGCCCCAGCAGTCTTTATGCAACTAATGAACAATATATTCAGACCATATTTAGATCAGTTTATAGTGGTATTTATTGATGATATATTGATATATTCCAAGAATGAGGAAGAGCATGAATCTCATCTAAGGATCACCTTACAAACATTAAGGGAACAGAAGTTATATGCCAAACTGAGCAAATGTGAATTCTGGTTAGAAAAGGTAGCCTTTTTGGGACATGTCATCTCAAAAGAAGGTATCTCGGTGGATTCCTCAAAAATTGAGGCTATTCAAAAGTGGGGGAGACCCACAACTATCACAGAAATTAGAAGTTTCCTGGGTATGGCTAGCTATTATCGGAGATTTGTCAAAGATTTTGCTAAAATAGCTGTACCTTTAACCAGATTAACCAAGAAAGGGGTTCCATTTGTTTGGGATGAAAAATGTGAAGCCAGTTTCCAAAAATTGAAGGAATGCCTAACTTCAGCTCCTATACTCACACTACCCACCGAAGGAAAAGACTATGAAGTTTACACTGATGCTTCAAATGTGGGCTTGGGATGTGTGCTTATGCAAGAAAGAAAGGTGATTGCGTACGCTTCTAGACAATTAAAGACACATGAAAAGAACTATCCAGTACATGATCTAGAACTGGCTGCAATAATTTTTGCCCTCAAAATTTGGAGGCATTATTTATATGGGACCCAATTCACAGTACATTGTGATCATAAAAGTTTGAAGTATTTGTTTTCCCAAAGGAATTAAACATGAGGCAGAGAAGGTGGCTAGAGTATATTAAGGACTTTGACTTCTCCATCCAGTATCAACCTGGGAAAGGAAATGTGGTAGCCGATGCTCTAAGTAGAAATCCAGTGGGGCAACTATCGTGCATGATTTGTGGTGAATGGAAGTTACTAGAGCAATTTTCAACACTAAACTTAAATATAGACATTCCAGAAGATCATGTCATGATTGCTAACCTAAGAGTCCAATCGATATTTTGAAGGAAATCAAAGAACATCAAGATGATGATCCAGCAATAGTAGAAATCAAAGAACAACTGGATAGCAGACCTGAATTTCACATAGACAGTGAGGGGAGACTTATGCTCCAAGAAAGAATATGTGTGCCAGATCATCAGGAACTTAAGAGAAAAATATTGGAAGAAGCCCACAAGACTCGTTATACAATTCATCCAGGAGCAACAAAAATGTATCAAGATCTGAAGAAGACTTATTGGTGGAACAATATGAAGAGGGAAATAGCTGAATATGTCTCCAAATGTTTAACATGTCAGAAAGTTAAGGCAGAACATCAGGTACCTGCTGGAAAATTGAGACCTTTGGAAGTACCAGAATGGAAATGGGATAGTATTGGTATGGACTTTATTACAGGATTACCAGAACAAGAAGTGGTCATGATGGCATTTGGGTTATTATAGATCGTTTAACCAAGGCAGCACATTTCTTACCCATAAAGACAAAATGGTCTGTGAACATTCTAGCAGCTATATATCAAGGAGATTGTTAGATTGCATGGAATCCCAATAAATATCATATCAGACAGAGATTCTAGATTCACCTCACACTTCTGGATTGGACTACAAACGGCCTTGGGTACAAAGTTAAATTTTAGCACAGCATTTCATCCCCAAACTGATGGACAAACAAAAGGATTAATCAAGTTATTGAAGATATGTGTAGAGCATGCATTTTAGATTTTGGGGGAGATTGGCAAGAACATTTACCACTAATGGAATTTGCTTATAATAATAGCTATCAATCCACCATTCAGATGGCACCATTTGAAGCTCTATATGGCAGAAATTGTAGATCTCCCATATGTTGGAAGGAAATTGGTGAAGAACAGATAATTGGACCAGAAATAGTTCAGAGAACAACTAATATTATCCAGATAATCAGGCAAAGAATGAAGGCAGCCCAAGACCGAAAAAGAGTTATGCAGATCAAAGAAGAAGAGATTTGGAATTCCAAGTTGGAGACCATGTGTTCTTGAAAGTATCGCCAAAAGAGGACTTAAGAGATTTGGGATTAAAGGGAAACTTAGTCCCCGATTCATTGGACCTTTTGAAATCTTAGAAAGAATTGGGGAAGTTAGCTATAAACTAGTCTTGCCCCCTCAACTTGCAGGAGTACATGATGTCTTCCATGTTTCAATGCTTCGGAAGTATGTATACGATCCATCTCACATTATTCAATTCAAAGATCTGGACTTCCAAAAGGATCTGACCTATGAAGAGCAACCTATCAAGATCTTGGATCGCAAGATACAACAACTGAGAACAAGAGCATACCAATAGTAAAGGTTCAATGAAGCTACTTGGGAACTAGAAGAAACCATGAAAAAGAAGTATCCACACTTGTTTGAAGGTAAGTATCTTTCCACTCTAGTCACATTTTGTTGAATTTGGGGACCAAATTCTTAAGTGGGGGAGGGTGTAATACCCCAAGGTATAAGATAAATAAGTAAGAATCAGCCGAGAAAACGTAATGCAGTTTGTAAGCAGATGGATAGATTAAGCAAATCCGGAACTATTGAAGGTCTGACTGAAAATGTGCTAAAGGATATTACTATTGGTAAAGGATAATACTAACGATAAATAGTAAGGATATTACTAAAGGATACTACTAAAGGTAAATGGTAAGAAAAAGGTTACTACTAAAGGTAAGCATATTGGTAAAGGAAAAGGATAAGGATATGGATATATCCCTGTTCACACTGAGCCAGAATAAAATAAAAAGAAAAAGTATAAATGTAAATGACAGGGGCATATCTACAATTATAAAAATATGAGGTTTTCATGCGAATATTAATTTTTCTAGGGACCCCGGTGTAACATCTACCGACCCCCAGAGACAAAGTCGGATTCCCGATCGGAGCTCATTCGAGCCTGAATGGCTGATCGGAGATTTGGGAGGGGCATATCTCCAATTTCTAGAAATCAAATGTAAAAATGCTAAAGATAGAAAAGTTAGGGGTTAAGTGAAATAAAATATAAAAATCCTAGAAAAACAAGAATTTCCTAGAAATCTCTAGAAAGGGACACTTGTCCCACATGCAAGTAATGTTTATCTCTTAGGGGACACATGCCCCCATCTGGTCCATCGATGAATGGATGGCCAGGATTGAGCCACCCTAGGTGGACACTTGTCCACCATCTAGGCCTTCATGGCGCCCCCACCTCCTCTTTTGCCTATAAATACCCCACCTCCTCCTTCATTCCATCCCATCCCACCACCTCCTCCAAGTAGAAGAGAAGGAGAAGAGAGAAGGGAAGGAGTGACCATCCTGAGGTGCTGCTGTTGGTAGGTTCTTTTAGGTAGTTCTATACCCCTAGTGAGTGAAAATGTGTCTGTCATGTTCTCCTACCTCCTCTACGTCGAGATGCGTCGGTTCATCTTCTCGGAATTTCCTCGTTACGCCGAAATGCTGCCGATTTGATTTCTCGGAATCTCTCGCGACATCGAAATACTGCCGATCTGTCTTCCCAAAATCCCTCTCTATGTCGGTTTGTTCACTCAAAACCCTCCTCTATGACGAGATTTCACCGGTATGTTTTCTCGAAACCCTTCTTTATATCGGAACTCTGTCCGATCGATTTCTCAGTACCTCCCGTTACGCCGGAACTCTGTCCGATCGTTTTAGTACCTCCCGTTACGCCGAACTCTGTCCGAATGATTTCTCAAATCTCCGTTACATCGAAATCCTGTCCGTATGATTTCTTAGATCTTCTGTTACGCCGAAATGCGTCTGTTTGATTTCTTAATACTTTCTGTTACACTAGAATGCTGTCTATCTAATTTCTTAATATCTCCGTTATACCGGAATGCTGTCTGCTTGGTTTCTTAATACTTTCTGTTACACTAGAATGCTGTCTATCTGATTTCTTAATATCTCCTATTATACCGGAATGCTGTCTGTAGAATTTCTTAATATCTTTTATTATGCCGGAATGTTTATCATGTTATGCCAGAATACTCAAACCCCAATCGGAAGTGCGGGAGCTAAGTGCCACACAGAGCAAAGTGCTATGCTATGGGAGCCACCTCTTGAGGCTGTGGGGGCCACCTCTAGAGTCCTGCCTACCTGGGGATTTCATATGTGCTATATATATATTACCAGACTATTTCTCTCTTTTCTGCGAACTCTGAGTTGTCAGCTCGCTACTTGAAATCGTGAACTCAAAAGTAGAATTCATGCCGGTTAGGGGGCTATGGTCTAGTCCCGGGAAGATCCCGAATGCTCTTAGTGCCCAGCGGTACCGTATGGAGAGTGATGGCTTGGTGCTTGGCATACACCATAAGTGAAGTGTTTATAGTGATCTGCTGACAATTCATAACTCGTGAAAAGTGATTAATGATATAACTCCCTGATAATCTCTTTAGTGCATGATCGTTATGGAAGAGTTCAGTGATAGACGTGGATTTCTCTTGACTAAGAATCGTGTTTATGTTCTTCACTTAATCTACTTGTTCATATGCCGTTCATTTTTACATTTTGAGAATTGCTACTAGTAACATTAATTATTCTTTTACTATGATACATGAATTCGTGCATCATTCTGAACTCTCGTTTCTTTATTTGATACGTAATTTTGAATTCATCCTTTCATCTTGCTTACTTGCTAGTGGTAGAGATCAACTTAAAGGAATCTGCTGGGCAAGTTTTTGCTCATCCCTATTCTCTTAACGTTTTTCAGGTGATGATTAGTTTTGATATGGCGGGCAGGGTTGTGCATCGAGAGACCCCTTCTTATTGTAATAAAGTCTAGTTAGTGGTGTCATGTTTAATATGACTATTGCGTTTTAATGAGTTGTTGATGTAGTCTTCCTTGTATTTGAGACTCTCCGGCTTCATGCCAGGACTATATCTTGTAATGAATATTTCCTTAATGAAGTTATCACTTTAATTTGTTACACCTCGATATTTCCGCTGCTATCGGGACGTGACAGCAGATAACAGAATTATCGTGCTCACATGCTTGTGCTTTGTTAACAACAAGAAGGGTATAAAATTGGGAGGACTACATTGATAGATCTTACACAGTGTAGGCTTATAAGAGGCATATGGTTGATAATTGCCCCTATGATTAATAAACACAGTGGATTAAACTTAGATTGAAAGTCCTCCCTCCATGTGAGAAGGCCACATGGAAGCTAAGGAAAAAAATAATCTGAGACCCTATGAGGAGAAAAGATTAGGAAACCCCACAAGTGCAAGAATGGTGGAGATTTTGGTCACCATGCAAAGACTTGCAAGAACCTGGTCTCAACAGGATGAAGCTTCTGTTTCTCCATTCAGCCAGGTAACTAGATGTGCCCTCTATTTATGTCATTTCCTTCATTTGGCATGTACTAATTATTATTGTTATAATGTAGGAGGCCTCCTTGAAGGCCTAGGAGAGCCACAGGGTGGCCATGATCATTATGTCAAATTTGACAGCCTAAACTAGACAAGTTGTGGATAATTTTCTAAGATTTTTTATGTCAGTCCTATCAACCCTATCTATGTATTAATGTGTTTGTGCTTAATTTGTAGGGTGGCTACTCAACTATTAATGTTGAAGTGCAGTAGAGGGTGGCACAACTAGGGGTTCCCAAGTGTAGTTGGTGGCACAAGACTATCGAGTTTGTTCAAGCATCCTCCTCAAGTGCAGCTGCTAGGTTTAGAAACTTTTAGTCTATTTAGAAAGTTTAAGACTGATGTATGACCAATTTTGGATGTGGAGATTTTTGTTTGGATGTCCTTTTTGTGATTGGTAGGAACTGTAACTGGTGAATGTTCTTGATGAACCTCTTATTTATGATTGACATGTGTAACTTGTGGATGTCTTGTTTTTGTAAATGAAACTATGTTTGTAACGAAAATCTTGTCTTGTGAATGCAAATCTTGTTCAACAATGAAACATCTGTTTCATGTGTATTAAAATGCCAGGGGCATTGCACACTTCTTCAAATGTCATGCATAGATAGATAGAATCTCCAGCATTGTATTACTAGAATGGAGGATTAAACTTGTTCCCCAATACATATACAGATTCAATACCATAGACATAATCCCCTAATCCCTAAGTAAAACCTAAATGCATTCTTAAGTACCCGTCAACCTAGTTTGACAGACATAGAATAAGACTCCCAACCCCATTACATGTAAGAACATTCTCTTCAGTGGCATTTTCAGCCATAATTCATTGGCCCTATCATTTGTTGCTAGTCTCATGTCCACCTTCACTTATAGAATGTCATCTTGTGCTCAAGCAAATCTAACTTCTTCTTTAGCAATGACTCTATGGAGTTTAACTGATACTTCAAGTCCACAGTACTGTGATGTGCATCATCAACCCAGACAAAAAAACCACAACAATTGTCCTCCTACAAACATGCACAATAGCTTGTTCTGTTAGTTTGAAATTGATGTTGGGTCTCAGGGACATTTCATCGAACAACTTATGAACCTCATACCTTACAACAACACACCGATAGAACCTTTGTCCTCTACTTGTTTTCTGATTTGAAATGTAAACCCTACACCTCTTCCGGCAATAGCATTGTGGAATATCATAACACTCCATCATATTTAGGGAACGTCTCATACTAGATTGTCCGGTGGTCATGTCACTCATCTTCTTCCCTCTTAGGGTCATCTGGTGGGTCCAGTTGCTGCTTGCCCGTGCTCACCGGTCGATACACCCGCGCTGCTTGCTATTCTCACATCATGCACACTATCGTTTGTCGGCCTTGCTCACCTTTTGATGTTGCTGTTTGTGAACAACACATATGCGAGTGAGGAAGAAAGAGGGAGGTGATAGTGAATGAAGATGCCAGATGCTACGACGTGCGCAAATTAGAGAACAATAACCCCATCGTTGTCTTGCCCGTCACCGTCAGTCGTGTTTTCCATTAGGTAAAAAGAAAATGCTCGTCGAGCAGAAGGAAGAAGATCACCTAAATCAAACTAAATGAGGGCATTTCGAACATTTTCTAGTCCCCAAACGTGTTACATCAAATATTCTCTCAAATATTTGCCGGCTATAGACGGAAGTTAACTATAAGGACATAACGTCTGCATTTAATGTAAATAGGAGATATTTATGATAATATGCCTAGATTAGGGATATATTAGCAAAATTTCTTATTAATAGGGGTATATAGGTAAAAAAAGTAATAACAAGAAGCTAGGTAGATTGAAGTCGGAAGCCCGAGGAAACCATTTTGCAGACGCCAACATTGATACCAGTCCCTCTCCGGGCGGCTCCTCCTCCACTACCACCTTCCCCTCCCTTTCCCTCCCTTTCCTTCCTTCCTACCCGCTCCCTCACCGTTTCTTCTATTTCATCTGTCTGCCTCGCTTCTGGTCTCGCCGTCGGCGGGAATTCTCTGAATCTGAAAATCCTAGAGCTTCCCGGCCCTTTGGATTCGCCCGAGGCTGGGATCGGTTTTTTATTTCTTCGTCTCTCTCTCTCCTCTCTCGGAAGCACTGTGCGGGGGCCTGATCCGACCCTGTTGGGTGACGTCTGATCTGTTTATTTGCAGAGGGTTGTTCTTCTTATTCTGTTTGTGGTTTGGAGTATTTTTGTTGGAGGTTGGGTTCGGGGAGTTTCGGTGGGTGGAGGTTGGAGGGTGAGGGAGGTGGGGAGGAAGGATGAACACGCCGAAGAGGAACTTCCGGATCGAGGCGTTCAGCACCGGGTGGAGGTGGACCCCAAGTATGCGGAGAAGACCTGGAGGGTGCTTGAGCATGCCATACACGAGATCTACAGCCACAACGCCAGCGGCCTCAGCTTCGAGGAGCTCTACAGGTTGGGCTTATCTCCAGCATGCCTCGGCCGGCACCCCCCACTCTTTATCCTTTTAGCTTTTAGGATGTCTTTGAGACGCTGATCTTCGTTGCAACTGGGTCTTTATCATGATATGATGCTCTTTTGGATCATCACTTTTGGGATATGACTATGAGCCATGTAAAGCCATGTTGTCTTCATTAGCATTGTGCAATCTTCTTCCTGATTTATGGTAGTCTGCTTGTTGGATTGCCGTTTTCTGGTTATGATTGTGTGACGGTAAGGGATGCCTTTGAAGCTATCGGCCTTCTTACATCTTTTTTGAAGGTAATTGCATAAGAAAAAAATCATAAAAAGATGTGCTTTCGACCTTCTGGCATCCATACTCATAATTTTCTTCGTGACTTTTGGAGCATATTGTCATCGTAACTTCTTTACTGGTGACCATGCGTCGTATTGGCTTTTATTATGATCGAGCTTGCATGCTTGCTTTACTGTGTGAGGAAAAGTGATATTAGATTCATCGGGTCTATCATGACAGAGGTCAATTTATATCTATTTCCTGGGAAATATACGGAGCTGATTCTTTCTTTAGATGAAATTTGTTTGATTTTTTTATTGGTAAAACAACTGATTATCTTACCGACATACAAATTTAAGTCGGTTCCTTACTGTCTTTGTATTGTTGATTAATATTATTGAAGATGGGGAATATCTGGCTTGAACGACCGTAGGAACATGGAAGCTTTGTCGGTGTTTCTTTTTTGTTTTTGGTCTGAGATTTTGAGTGTTTGATTAACCATTCTAGGGAGCAACACCCATGGTCTTGCTTAACAATAAACTAAATGACTGAGCCTCATAATCAAGACTGCTAGGCTGACATATTTAGGGCATGAACTTAGTACTTTATAATCAGGGAAAGTTTCATTAGCATTCAATGTTTTGAGTTTTGACAACTTCTTATGTTCTCATCTTTGAGCTTAATCCTCATTGACTTTTATAATTGGTCCTTCTTCAAGGAACGGGAATTGTATTTTAGAATTGGACTCATCTTGCATTGTTTGAGTTCTAATTCTGGTTTTGATACTGGTTTTAGGGCAAAACCATCTGGTTCTTGGTGATTCCTGCATTCTGAATCTACCTGTTTCTTTCTGATATGATAGGCTCAGCCAGTTATAGTTTCATGTTTCCTTTCCTCAATTACACATCCTTGGTGTTGTGTCTGTTGACAGTCTTACATGTTCGACAATTCTATCCTTTTGTTATTGCCAGCCTACCTTTTCACTGCAAGAGGAAATATGCCCCATTTCATGCCTCTCTTCTTTCTTAGGCAACCATTCTTGCTTGTATCCATCTATGCTGTCAAGTTCATGGCCTCCTTCTCACCACAATTGTATCAGTCATCTCTGATCTTTTTTTGTGCCTCCTGCATACTACCTCTCTATGAGACCTCTCATTTCCTTAATTGCATTGTTATCACACTACATTTTCCTCATCTTCATCTCCAATCAAAGGAACTTGATGAAAGGTGCTTGATATAGGTTCATTTGGACATGTTTTTGGACGACCAAAGGAACCTGATTATGGAATATGCAGGGTTTAGAGAGGTTTTTCTTTTCTCTTTTCCAAATGGATAAATGATTTCTGACATTTCTTCATTTTCCGGTTCAAACCTGGGTACATGGTATGCTTGGGTGCATTTGCAAATGTCTGTCTGATGGCTCGGATCTCCTTGGTATCCCAAAAGGATGACAATAAGTCTGAATGAATGTAGATGCACTCAAGAGTCATGGTGGATTCACCAGCTTACGAAATGTCATTTAAGTGTATTCCCATCTGACAACGAGAACACAACCTACTGAAAGCAGTGGTGTATCTACTAGTCATTACTCAATAGAGGCACATGTGACCCAAGAATTAATGATAAGCTTTGATGTGATGCTGTCATGGCTCTGAAGGTACTATATTTGAATGCTAAAGTTGCAAAATAAGATTTGTGGTTTATGGTCTCTCCCATTTCAAAGTGAAATTACAATTGCATGACTGTAACAGAGTCTGAGGTGCATGACAATTCACTAGAATCCCATGCAAAATTTGTCATTACATTCAAGTTACCATGTCATTTTTTTATAAATACTGTCTCATGGATAAGCTGTCATATTTTGAAGATAGTCTCATGAATTTAGAGTCATATCCTCAAGTATTAAAAGTTGCTGCTTTGTCCACTTCACACTTGCAATTTGAATTGTTTCTAAATTATGAGTGCTTTATTTTAACTGGTGCGGGCTCCCTATTTAAGTAGCTTCACAGATCTCCTTTAATAAGTGCAAGTGGTGTTCCGTAGTTAGTTCATTTTCATATGGTGATTGATTGTGAACCTCGGTATTGTTTCTGAAAAGGTCTATCAGATCCATGATTGGGGATGACCTGAATATGAAGATTTGGAACAATGTTGGCTTGAATATGCGATATTTGACTGACTATTCTGAGAGAATGATCTATGATTCTGGCCTAGACAGAGACCTTCATGTAACCAACTGATCTGTACAATGGATGGTTGCTTCTGCTGGTTACTGCCTTCGGTCCAATATGTTTAGAGCTGGGTGAAGAAAATTGAGGTTCCATGCCACGACCACAGAAGATAAGGTGACTTGGCCCCTGAGTCTAGTGTTAACTTCTCAAATTCTCGTCATGGAGTTCACCCATAGAAGGCAACCTCAAGACATTGCCTTTGAAGCTACAACATCCTTGCAGTTGCCAGTGAATATGTAGTGGAAACCAACTCTTCTGGCAATATACTAGCTTGATGCTATTTTGTCAATTTTTCATTTTTCGCTTGCATCAAACGATGGAGGTATTGATAACTGATAAGTGTAACCAAGGTGAGAAGAGCAGCCATTGCTTTGCCGTCCTAGGTGAGAAGGTGAGGTGTCTAGGTGAGTCAGAGATAGCATATTCAAATGAATATCTTGTGTTAGCAGAATATTTAATTCTTATCTAGGTGAGGTCACCTTGAATTCATGAGGTCAAGCTTCATAACTGATGGCTTCCTCTTCTTTTCCTCCCTGCAAGGATCTGATGAATTGTAGTCACGGTGGTCAAAGTAATGGTACCTAGGTGGGAAGGTGCTGTGCCGCACCCAAGGCACAGACCCACCTTGTTGGGGCCCAAAATGACGCCCCAAGGGCACCTAGCCTGGCCTTCCCGGTCGAACCCATTAAGGCCTCCCAATCCCACCTAAATGCCTGGATATGATCTAAAAGTTAAAACCCTGATCCCCATTGCCACTGCAGCATCTCCTCCGGCTCCATCGGCTGTCCCCCTTGGGCATTGCCCCTCCTGCTTCAGACCCACCTATGCAGACGGCGTTCTGTGGACCAATCTCTGTCTCTCCAGTGACAACCAATTCTGGCGTTTGGTGACCCGTCCCGTCCCCTAGGTGCTCCCTTTCTCTACCTCAATGACTTAGACTCTCTCACTTTCTCTCTCACTCACTTACCATGCGTGCCACTCCCTCCCTGCAGTGGCCTACTATAGCTCCCTGGTTCAGCCTGGCCAGGCCTCCCCCCTTTCCCCCACCTCCCCTTTTGGTCTTCTTCCACCTGCATTGGGTGCCTAGGCGCCCAAGGATTCTAAGAACATCTGGCACCTTGACAACTATCCTTCTAGTTGGAGTCTGATGACTTAAAACTTAGTGCTGTTCCCGCCCAAACACATGATATACTTTGGACCTATATGAGATTAAAGAAAGTTCACTAGCACACATGACAAAGAAGTACATATTTGGTGGGCAACAAAACAATGTGTGCTTTAAAGCCAGAGTGCACAGCACATTATGGCATTATGCATTCTCAACAAGATGCATACAGAGAGAAATTTGTGTTTGAGTGCAAGCCCATGGTTTGTGGTACTGGGATCTGGATTGTGATTGGCCAAGCCTATTTGATTCTGATGGAGAAGTCCTTTCCCTACCTAGTTTAAAAGAAGAAATTTGAAGCAACATTAGCTTGGATCAGACATTTCAAAAAAAGAACATTAGCTTGGATCAGTTGGAATTCATTGGAAGTTTTCTGATCCCAGGGTGAATTTGATTCAGTCCTCTTCCCAGTCTGACCAAATCAGGCCCATCTAATACCAGGTGTCTGGTCCCAAGGTCCGATCTGATTTTGTTATCCTTCCTAAAGTCTTTGGGATTCATTTCATTAATCATTTTCTTTGGATTGGAAGAGAAATCAAAATGCTTGGGGTCAAGGAAGGCAATATCAGAGTGGATGGGCGGGGACCAGCTGATTTGATAGGAAATCTGTCATCTGACCAAAGTCCCTTCAGGAGACTACTTCATTGAAACCCCTTCAACCTTTTTTTAAGGTTTAATATTTTCTTATGGGCATCATCAAAAGGTGTAAAATAAAGGTTATCTCATGGCGGATGGAGTTCATTAATGTTTGTGCCAGCAGGGAAAAACAAGCCTTCAACCAGGCATAGTTAAAGGCAAAAAAATGCTATTGTTAGATACCGGATGCATGCTTATGTCACAGTCGCAAAAGAAATTAAATCAATTGGGAGTCTAAATTTTGTTTTGATACCCGCTCAACATCAGTGCTAGAAAAGGAAGTGCATGGTACCTCTGTCTTTCATTGGGAAACATGATTATCCTCAGATTTCTTGTTATTAACATGTTTTATCTGCATTCTTTCTCTATAATCATTTTTCCCCAAGAAACCTATTGTATTAATTGTTCACATGTGACCTGATCTCTATAAGTGACATCCTAAACCATTTTTAAATCTGATGAGAACAGCATGCATGTAGGTTTTGTGGCTTAGGAAAGCATCATATCTCTTAAGAAAACTGATCCATTATAGTTTTCTGGTTGATTGGAATCTGGAGATGGATTGTACCAGTCTTAGATATGTTGTCTTAATACAAATCCTGGATTACATTTGTGACAAAACATACATCATTTTGGGTTACATGGAACTAGGTTTGACTTCTTTGGGCATTGCACTAATGAATTTTCCGACGTGAATATGTGTGACTGATGTGCTTATTTATTTTTTTATTTAGGAATGCATACAATATGGTGCTGCACAAATTTGGAGATAAGCTGTACTCTGGTCTTGTTACCACTATGACATTCCATCTAAAAGAAATATCAAAATCAATAGAAGCTGCTCAAGGTGATTTTTTCCTGGAAGAACTTAACAGAAAATGGGAGGAGCACAACAAGGCATTGCAGATGATTCGGGATATTTTGATGTACATGGACAGGACTTATGTCCCCACTAATAATAAGACACACGTTCATGAGCTTGGACTGAGTCTATGGAGAGAGTATATCATACACTCTGAAAGTATCAGATCAAGGTTGCTCAATATGCTTCTTGATCAAATATATAGAGAGCGGACTGGTGAAGTTATAAATCGTGGGCTGATGAGGAATATAACCAAGATGCTATCAGATTTAGGATCACCTGTATATCAGGAAGATTTTGAGAAGCCTTTCCTGGAAGTCTCAGCCAGCTTTTACAGTGGTGAATCCCAGCAATTCATTGAATGCTGCAACTGTGGCGAGTATCTGAAGAAAGCTGAGAGGCGGCTCAATGAAGAGATGGAAAGGGTTACTCACTACCTAGATCCCAAGAGTGAACCTAAAATAACAAATGTAGTTGAGAGAGAAATGATTGCTAATCACATGCAAAGATTGGTGCATATGGAGAACTCTGGTCTTGTGGATATGCTTGTTAATGACAAGTATGAAGATTTGGGTGGAATGTACAGTCTATTTCGTAGAGTTTCTGATGGGCTTTCCACAATTAGAGATGTGATGACTTCTCACCTTCGTGAGAAAGGAAAGCAACTAGTTACTGATCCAGAGAGATTAAAGGATCCTGTGGACTTTGTCCAGCGCCTCTTGGATGAGAAGGATAAGTATGACAAAATCATCAGCTTAGCATTTAACAATGACAAGACTTTCCTGAATGCTTTGACCTCATCATTTGAGTACTTTATTAATCTGAATAATAGATCTCCTGAGTTCATTTCCTTGTATGTTGATGACAAACTTCGCAGGGCCTGAAAGGGGTTAGTGAAGAAGATGTTGAGATTGTCCTGGACAAAGTGATGACACTGTTCAGATATTTGCAAGAGAAAGATGTGTTTGAAAAGTACTACAAGCAGCATCTGGCTAAAAGACTTCTTTCTGGCAAAACTGTATCAGATGATGCAGAGAGAAGTCTGATAGTCAAGCTGAAGACAGAATGTGGCTACCAGTTTACCTCTAAGTTGGAAGGCATGTTTACAGATCTGAAGACCTCTCAGGATACCATGCAAGGTTTTTATGCAAGTCAACCTTCAGACATTGGAGATGGTCCCACTCTAGCTGTTCAGGTTCTTACTACTGGCTCATGGCCAATGCAGCCGAGTGCAGCTTGCAATCTGCCTGCTGAGTTGCTTGGTGTTTGTGAAAAGTTCCGCTCCTATTATCTTGGAACTCACACTGGAAGAAGGTTGTCATGGCAGACAAATATGGGCACAGCAGATCTGAAGGCAACATTTGGAAAGAATCAGAAGCATGAGTTGAATGTCTCTACATATCAAATGTGCATTCTTATGCTGTTCAATGCTGCAGACTGTCTAAACTATAAAGAAATTGAACAGGCCACTGAAATTCCAGCCTCGGATCTGAAGAGGTGTCTTCAGTCCCTTGCATGTGTCAAGGGTAAAAATGTACTCCGCAAGGAACCCATGAGCAAGGACATAGCTGATGATGACGCGTTCTACGTCAATGACAAATTTAGTAGCAAATTCTACAAGGTAAAGATAGGGACTGTGGCAGCACAAAAGGATACAGAGCCAGAGAAGCAGGAGACTCGACAGAGGGTGGAGGAAGACAGGAAACCCCAGATTGAGGCTGCTATTGTAAGGATTATGAAATCAAGGCGGGTCCTGGATCACAACAACATTGTGGCCGAAGTGACAAAGCAACTCCAGTCTCGTTTCTTGCCAAATCCAGTTGTAATTAAGAAGCGGATTGAATCTCTGATTGAGAGGGAGTTCCTAGAGAGGGAAAAAATGGATAGGAAACTGTATCGGTATCTTGCTTGAGAATTACATGCTTTGTTCCCTGATGCATGAGGCTTTGTAGGCTGATTGTATTCCATTTGGTAAGTCACGTATGTCCCAGTTTATCTCGGGCATTTTTCAGATGTTTTCTTGTGCCAACAATTCCTTCGTCAAATGCAACTGCAGCTTGGAAGAATCACCTGCATTTTCCCAGGCATTACTCGTTTTCTCTTGTAACAGTCGATGTGAGCATGTTGTAAGAGATGCAGAGTAATGTTCACATCCTTCAAGAATGTTGCTCTGCAGAGCTGCAAGTCAGCTCTTGGTGAAGACAAGCCTGCTTGTCCTGAGTAAATTTGTAGGGAAAAGGTATTATCTATCCTCAGTGGTTAAACCATATACCTCTGTGTTTATGCTATTAACCTAGTATAAAAGGGGGAAAGAAAGAGAGGTGTTTCAAGAAAGACAGGATTCTTCATCAGACAATGCCCACAGGAAGATGGAATTTTTTTTTTTTTATGGTAGCGCAACCTGATCTCTCATGCCAATGCTATCAGGTTTTCTAGCAATTCGCCCTTTCATCCTGATCAGTGTAAGCCACTGTTTGCATCCCTCATTTCTCCTTCTCCCTCATTATCTTTCGTCCGTCGTTCCTATGAATTTGTTATGGCTCTGTTCCTATTGCGGCCTTCACTATTTCACCTGCCATTGTAAGCGCGTCAGCGAGGAACCAGTGACCTCTGGCCTCGAGATGTAAGCCATCCGTCGAAGACACTCGGAACTCTACTAATGGAAGTAGGATTTTGAAATACTACTAGTGGGAGTATCTCCGCACACAAGTGCGAAATACTTTGCACGAGAAATGAAAACATATTTGAGGATACAAAGAAAGAAAAACACAAAGGGGAATGGCTCTTATTTTGTCTGAAGATCTTGCTTTGTCAGAGTCTTATCTCCACTTACTTCCTCTGTTGGGAATGGTGATGTATCTTTATCCTTGGACATCTGGTGGTTGTGTAAACTAAGGAAATACGTGCACAGTATCATTACAATTTTATCGGATGACTCCGAAGAGACGGAATACTTGCATAGTAGCTCTTGCATAATATCAGGGCTGTTTTCTTTGTCGTATGGCATGTGGAACTGTACAAGTAATCATATCTTGTCCCTGTTGAATAAATGGGGGACGACTATTAAGTTGGGCTGTCAATGGCTTGGACTAAGCCGGTTTTGGCTCATGTCCAGCAACAATCTTTCCAAGCTCGCGTTCGGTCCAAACCCAAGTGGCATGGGGTAGGGTTTGACTAATTCATCAAATTATAAAGTTCAACTTTAACCCAGCTCAGTGCCAAAAATTTAGTAAAAGATTTAATAAAATTTATTAATATTGTTAACGCAGATCCAAAATACCATCTAAATTACATCAACTTGTAATGTGGATCCAAAGTAAGGGGAATTGCTAAAATTAATTGCAATCTTTCCAGCATTTATTAAACTTCGCTTGCATTCGAAGAGCCATTGGACTTAACAAAGACGTGGATTATTTTTGTAAAAACTTTAATTTTTTAAATATAAATAATAAAAAATATTACAATATTAAATGAGAGAAATTAAATGAAATCACTAAGGAAGGGTTCAATATTGGATTTAAAGGTAATAAATCGATAATGAAAATTTTATTATCTCGTTTGAGAAATTGATATAGAACGAAATAAAATTTATGGTTAGAAACTAAATAATGGATTACAAAGGTTAATGCAGAAATTGGGTCATCCAAACATGAGTGGGTTAGCACAATGCTAAACAAAATCTTAAGCGGTTAAATCGATAACATCAAAAATTTATTATCACATGTGGAAATTACATCAAAATTAAGTGAAAGTTTATATGTGTGAATTAAATAATATATTACAATGATTGATAAAAAAATTGGGGCATGTTACTCACATCTGGCTTAGTAAAAACCTCAGAAGTTGAAAAATCTGATAATATCAATAATCTGCATGGAAATGACTCTAATGACCATAAAAGAATATGATAATTGGACTCATCAAAGTTTATTGGGCTAAGAGTGAAGATTAAATAAGTTTAAAATAGTGAAACAATATTTAATTTAAAAAACCTAATTAACTAGTTAAATAATGGGTTATTGAGCTCAATTGGGCCATGAAGATGAGCCAAACCGTAATTAACTCTACCCAATCAGGGCCTCTTTGGTAATGGGTTGGAGTTAAGATAACTCCAACCCATGTACAAAGTTACACATGTGTAACTCATTATTTGCTTTGGTAATAATAGAGTTAACTTTGATCATATGGTGAGTTAACCTACTTTTGTAAAACACACTTTGGTAAGAACAAGTGAGTTAACCTATCTTGGGAATGGGAAAAGGTGCATTTAATGTGCATTTAATGCTTGTGATGTGAGAGGAAAAAGTGGTTAACTCACTTGAGTTAACTTTGTCCCCCCTAGAGGTGGGTTACAAAAAGGTGTGTTAACTCACTTTTAACACACTTTTACCCCAACCCACAAAAGTTAACTCTAACCCACTACCAAACCACTTTTTGAGTTAACTCTAGTTAACTCTGATTTAACTCAGAGTTAACTCACATTTAACTCTATCCAAAGAGGCGCTCATAGTTGGGAGTCTACTAAGCCAAAACCTAAAAGAATTCGGAGTGTAGGCTGAAATAAATGCAAGAAATAAAAAGAAACTCGTAATATGGAGTTTGAGTTCGTTTAAGACTCCTAATGACCTATCCCTTTAAATAGACCCCCCAACCCTCCCATAGCAGACCTAACTCCTTGCTAAGAAGGTTGGGGTCCTGAGAAGATGAGGCTGGAAGGAGGAGGACATGAAGATTAAAGTTTCTTCCTCTTCATCCCTAAAAAAAATCGATCAACAAACTCTAGCAAGGAAAACCAAGCAAAGGTAGGCATTCTCTCGGGCTCAATCTAATTAAACTCCTTGTAGGT
>JACBKR010000398.1:0-61741 GCA_014218235.1 Colocasia esculenta
TGAGCATGAAACGAAAAGCACAGGGGGAAACCGTAAGACCAATGCGAATAAGCCACTAAGTCTCAACATGACTTCTTCCTGGCAATAACCACACCACCGAATGCGTGCGGCACACGAAGCGGGAAAACCACGGCTCACACAATGGGCTACATACACGGGTGGAGCACGCAACCGAGAAACCAACAGCTCACTCCAGCCACACGTGGGGCACCCAAACAGAACGACAACCCCACAGACGCCGAGTGATGCCAAATCCAGCCCGAATAGCAG
The DNA here is from genome assembly GCA_014218235.1 of Colocasia esculenta. Lineage (NCBI taxonomy): Eukaryota > Viridiplantae > Streptophyta > Magnoliopsida > Alismatales > Araceae > Colocasia > Colocasia esculenta. The sequence goes on from JACBKR010000398.1 coordinate 271, forward strand.
AAAAGCCCAGCCAAAAACCACACGACTGTAGCCCCAACAGACCCCACTGTTGGGGCCAAACAACCATTGACCCACTCTGTCACCAGCAAGGCCGACAGAGGACGCAGTTGACAGCACGCAACACGAGAAACGCCGGTTCAGCAACTCACTCTCTTGTCAGTAAAACCGACGGAGTACACAGTTGCTGACAACAACTAGGAAAAATGCCTGATAGTCCAGCACAACACTTAGGGGAATAGCCTCATACTACTAGCAGTAGCTAGCATCGGTCACCAGCCTAACCGAGAAACCACGTGAGAGACAGAACTATAGCGGAGGACACGCTCGCGGAGATCCTCACATGCGAAAATGACTTCCGTTGTCACCACTAGGTCTCACCCAGACCTTCTCATGGTCCGACAAGGGCCACCAAATGCACGTGGAGCCACAAGACTGGGAAACCACATGCTCACAGCGCGACACACATCGTGACGAAAGCACGGAAGACACCTGAGGTTAGCCGAAACTGAAACCCTCACAATGTCGACAAACCACGTGGGTCGAGTACTAGCGAGCCAAAAGGCCTCACTGTCACCAAAACAAACAAACAGGAGACTCCGCCATCGGCTTCCAGATTCACCAACACCACAACACAATGGAGAACCAACGAAGGGTTGACAGCACAGCGCCATGCGCACACAGAGCTCAGCACGGGTACCAACGTGCCAACCGCCAGAAAGACGCACAACCACACAGAAGCCGAAACAACTATAGTGGTCGAGGACAACACGTCGACCTCAGAGGGACCCAGCTCAAAGTAGGGTACCACAACCGAACACACTCACTCCAAAGCAAGAGGGAAAACCTGGACACAGGCCACAACCAAAGCCTGGCGTACCACCGATAGGGCTACGTAGACAAGGCAAAGTAGCCACCCCATAGCGGTAAGGTACAACCACAAGACTCAGGATAGCACACGTGTCCCAGAGGCGGAAAGCCCAACGCCTCAGGTGACACGGAACAACACACAGTGCTATCACAAGCACCCGGGAGCCCATCCAAGGTACAACACAATGCACCAGAGCTCCAAACGGCACAAAACTGAAAACACTCGGGCACGACCAGACAGTGCTAACACAAGCACCAAAACTAAGCAAAGTGCAACACAGGTGCACCAGCGGCCGAAACAATACCACGGGCTAACAGGAAGGACTCTTCACCAGAGACCTGTCAAAAGCCACACGCAAAGGACCGCAAGCCTGAAAAGGCACAACAGGCGACACTGGCCCCAACCCTTAAGGCTCAAAGACACGAAGCATCGAAAAACGCTCAAGGTGCAGCACACACAACCGCACCAACGGCCCGAGACAACATAGGGCCCACCGAAGGGGACTCTCCACCAGAGACCCACAACAGAAGCACACGGAAAGCCGACAACTTCAAGAGCGCAACAACCATGGCGGCTCCATAAAGCACACAAAAACACGGAGCACCGACTATTACCAGATGGGGAGCAAAAAACATAGCAACTCCTAGTGCACAAGATCAGAAGCACCACCTCCATCGCGACCGATAGAGAGGACAAACCAAAACGACGACACGAAAAGCCTCTAAGCAAAAAACCGAGGCACAATCAAGCACACACCGGAACAATGCTTGCACGAGCAATCAGCATGGAAAACGGTGCACAGCAGAGCAATTCTCACGCAACCCAACAAGAAAAATAAAACTACCTTGCACTAAACCAACATGGCCCAATGCCCAAATTGTTCAGGTAGGTAGCAAGAAACAATCACACGGCAAATGGCACGAACAGGTCACTGACCGACTGTGCCAAGAGAAATGACAGCATGAGGGGAGCAACTAGCTCAACCTAAAAACAACTCAAGGAAGATGACTCCACCAGAAGGTCGCAATGATGCGCCCCTGGTAACACAACACACAGTGGAGCATCGCCACCCTGAGCAACCAATAGAAAGCAGAGGAAGGAGACACACACAACGATTCTCTTCCACATGGAAGAGGGAAAACCACAACGCAATACTGATGCTTCCACAAGAAGCACAACCATCCAAACACCCACTATACTCACCAGACCACCATCTGGGAGAGCACGCAAGGTGGGAAAAACGAATCAAACCACTCGACCACGGGGACACACGAAGTCCACTAGCACAGTGTCGAGAAACTCAGAAACGAACAACGAGACAAGCTAGCCAACGCAGCAGCCAGACGCACGACCAAGCGCACAACACCTTGACAATGAACGCCAAGCAGACTGTAACATAGACAGTCCAACCGACAACAACGATAGCTCATCTCTACATAGAGAGAGAGCAACAACGACCAAAACAAACTTAGGGCAGCTTTGGGAGAACCTCCACCAAAAGTGCAAAGAGACATCCTGGGAGAACCTCACCAGAATGAAGCCCAACCAAACGACACACTTCGAGCCACAGGGGCAACACAACGGTGGCCCGAAACGAGCACAGAACACTCCTGGGAAGAACCTCCACCAGAAACGACAAAAGGCGATCTTGGGAATAACCTTCACCAGAATGCACAACCCAACAACCAAACAACACGGACCATCAGAGAGAACACTGCTACAAGCAGATGCAATGCAAGCCGGTCCTGGGAGAACCTCCACTAGAACCACCAAGGCACCGTTATGGGAAAACTCGCCAGAACACACCAGCCAAACCAACAGCACACCTCGGACCCTCAAGTAGCACAACAACAATAGAAACGAGCACGGAACAGTCCTGGGAGAAAACCTCACCAAGACAACAACAAACGATTATGGGAAACCTCACCAGAATACAGGGCAACTAAGCGATGCACCTCAACCCAGAGGGAACGCAACAACAACAAAAAATGAGCACAACATAGTTTGGGAAAACCTCACTTCCTCTAGAACCAATAGAGAAAGACTCCGGGAGCAACTCACCAGAGCTCACAACCAGCCAGCACCAGGCCGTCAACAACCACAGACAAGTGTCACAACACTCAACCAGCGATGCAACACGGCACACAGAACATCTGCTTAGCCGAGCAACAATGTCGACTGAGTAGAGCACAGCGCACAACAACGCGACAGACAAGAGACCACACACAAGGCCAACACAACACACACCCCAACAACAGGGAACAGCCAACAAGGCAAGGACATATCGACCGATTCCACAGACAACAACTCTGCACCAGTGAAGGCCACACCACACGCAGGCTCTCTCAGCTACAGCGGCACACAAGCACACAGTTGTGCCAAAGACTACCAAGAGCACTGCGCCTGGACTTGCTTGCAAGCGTCCTCCACACGGGGATGACCACTGCCAGCATGTCCACTGCCAACCGTGCCACCACGCACGAACACACTGATCGACCACACTCGCCACGCATGCAGCACAACAATAGCTGCAACCCACCTGCAGCACGCACATAAATCTTGCAGGGGAGCCACACACCTACAAAATAATTGAAAGCACAAGCATAACACTAGTCGGATGTTGTTAGCAGTGTACTAGTACCATTCCTTGGGACATCTATGTTATTAACTCATTACCAATCTCAGTAGACCCACGCTTTGATACCAACTGTAATGACCCGACCCTTCGGACTCCCGCGAGGGACCACGAAGTTCGCGTCGCCACCCACAGATCTGAAGACCCGGAATGGTTAAAAGAATAGTCTAGTGAGATATGTAGTGAATTTAATAACTATAACAAGATATACAACTTAAACCGTGTTCCAAGTAAATGCACAGGTACAAGAAGAAAGGTGTAGTCCTTAAAGGGGCATACCTTGAGAACTTGAAAAGCACAACTCTCAACTTGCTTAGATACAAGAGCTCACAACACTCGCTCTCACTGCTGCTGACAGCACATGGCGCCACAACCGCCTCGGCAACCCGTCCGACACTGAGCTCCTGCAACGATGAGCTCCTAGTTGAAGGAAGTAGGGCGGTGAGCCTCGCGAACAAGGCCCATAGGGATTACCAGTCCCTCACCGCCAGACTAGTAGGAACTCCGAAAATAGGAAACTACCCTATAAAGCTGTAAAGCAAGGAACACCTATAGCAGGCCCTACTAAGAAGCGGAACAGAACAATGCAATGCCACGACCACCAACCAAGGTCGTGACACACACACGACTCCTGCAGAAACCAACAGAGTCAGGCACCAAGTGGAAGCAACCCTCGGCACACCCGTCGAGACCACATGACAACCAAGTGAGACCAACATCTCACTACAAGCACGACCAGCTCAGAACTCCACAAGGTCGAGGGCCCCAAGCAGAACCACCCCGGACCCCCGACACCGCGAGGTCGGGAAGCCACCACGTCGTGCCACCATGGACTGGCACCCAATAACGGGACTACGAAATTGAGAGGACACCAAAGCAAGAAACCACTAGAAGGATGGGTCCACACAAGGCCACACCAACGACGCCCGCGAAACTAGGCACGACCAGGCTATTTCCGCCGTGCAAGCTAGGGCAACGAGTCATACTTGGAATGTCGTAAGGAAACAGCGTCACAACAACAGCGACCAAGCCACCGCCGCTAGCAGCTAAGAGAGTACACGCCATCCATGCCTCTGCTCACCACCTAGCTCCTGTCCCCCCCGCAGAAGAGTGAGATAGAGCCGCCACAGAAGCCCACAGCACAACAACAACCGTACCCTGGCCAAGCTGCGGCCCCACGCCTAGCACCACTACGTGGCTCCAGAACCAACGCAGAGAGACGTAGTGAGACAAAGGACTATCTGGCCTTGCTGGGAAGAAAACACGTCAACAACATCGACGTCCCACCCCAGACAAGAGAGCTTTACAAACGACTTAGTGTCGCTGTCCAAACCTCATTTTCCCCTCACTCCAGAGTCCGTCAAGTTGGCTGCTAACTGGGGCACGCTCGTAGCCCAGAGCCCTCCCTCAACAGGCTCCCGAGGATGGGGCTCCCAGGCAACGGAGACAACCTCTGAATGAGACAAGCTCTGAAGTGCCAAGCACCGGCGAACAAGCGAGGCAAGCATAACGGATGAGCCAGAACCTCGAAACACCACCAGTCGGTATGGAAAACCGTCGCTCTGCTAATAATTGATTGACCGTCGGTCAATCGATTATTAGGCAGACACGACCCTCCTGGCATCACTGCCAGGACACGGCTACGAAGGTGTCACCTTCAATCACTGAACGTAGGGAGATAACCTACTGCGCTCCCCACAGAAGGTTCTAAGGCAAAGCCTGCCCTGGGGCAAGCGCCGACACTCCAACCTGGGCCAGGGGAACACTCGAGACAACACGGGTACTGTCGCAACCTCCAAGGCCGTCGCGACATCATCGCGATGGGGAAAGGCACCACGCAGTAACCTTGTCGCGATGGGGCAAAGCGTCGTGATAGAAAACCCTATCATGATAGGAAAACACATCGCGATAGCGATCCTTATCGCGACAGGCAAACGTGTCACGATAAGGTTCGCTCGACCAGGTAGATTCCTCTTTTGGTGTCACGATGCACACCGCGGTTGTGACCCTAGCAGAGAGGAAGACCCACGGGATGCTCCATCCCGGGACGCCCACAAGTCACACACCATCACCACACAGGGAGGGGAGGGAGCATGGAGAAGTAGTAAACACTAACTACAATCCGAGGGGCTCCCAATCCACCCGGATCGAGAAGAGTTCAAGCAATCCCTATCTTAAACGAAGAACGAACCCCAATAGGGCCCTTCACATCAGATTGGCCACCTCCTCCTCGCTCAGCAAGCTCCACGACGCCGGGACACCATGCAAGTCCCCTCCTCACTTGAAACGCATAAAGGGGAGAGAGGGAGGCGGAGCACCACAGGAAGGGGAAGAAGAGAGGGGACAATATAGAAAGAGGGGGAAAGGGTTGCCAGCAGCCAAGGCTATGCCTTCGACACCAAGACGCCATGGGGCGACACGTCGCATTAAAGACCTTAATGCGATGAGTCAATGCACCGCGACAAGAATGCGTCCCCTAGGGATGCCGTGACAACGCGACAGGTCGTACTAACACACCTGCAACCAGGACAGGTTTCAGACGACAAAAGGCACAGAACACTGTCGCGACCCGTTGACCAGTCGCGATGAGAAAGCCAGGCGTGACAAGAACACGATGCACACGCTCATCGCGACAAGGATGACTGTCGCGTCGGACACCCACGACACGACACTAACGCGTCGCCCAGCCTTGACGCGGTAGTGGCCAGTCATCCCAGACACCGAAAGGAAAGTTGGGAAGTCGGGTCATACATAAATATTAGTTTGAAAATAAACATTAAGACCACTTACTAAACATGATGAGCAACTTGATAAAACATGAAAGAAATAGTAATCAGCATAGTCATGGATGAATTATATCATCAAAAGTATACAATCATATAATTCAACATTCTTATTTATGAATAGGTTAATTCTTATGAAGATGTTATATATGACTTGATGATCATGATATATATAAGTTATCATTCAGTGAGAATTTTGTTGTATACTTAGGTGTTATGCACGAGGCTTTATTACTATGCAACATGCTCATCACAGGTAGAAATGAATCACATAACTTAATCTTTTGAGCATGTGGAAAAAAAAAGAATTATGCATAAGAGGTTGTTTTAATCACTTGATGATATGAGGATTTGTGTCACACAAAACTAAATAGTGTGGAGATATTTCTACCATGCAACTTGTAACATGTTAGACCTCTAGGGTGGCAGCACATTCTCATGTCTGACTGAGAACATCTTTAGGAGGTGGCAGCACATGAGCATGTCCAACCTCTTGGTGGTAGCACATGGGTACGTCTGACCTCGAGAACGTTTTTGGGAGGTGGCAACACATAGGTGTAGACGGCCAGAGTGCGTCCCTCTTTCTAGGTCCTATGGAGATGTGTTTTAAAAGTATTTTGATGAATCAACTTCAAGATAATCATGATTGGCCAAATTTCTTAGCATTATTTGATTCATGCATATGATATACTAATATGTGAAATAATTTGAATACTCTAATAGCATTGCACAAACTCTATACAGGACGATAAGCCAAGGAATAGATGTTAAAGTCCAGAAGAAAACAAGCTTCTAAAGATGTGTCTGGACAGCATTAGTCGACAACCAAAAAGGATGATTGTCGACATATATCAAAGCCTAGTGATATCAAGCTTTTTGAAGAATGAAGCTGACACTAATGGTTGACACCAAGGTGCAAGTGTCAACAGATGAAAAACAAGTGTCGACACATGAAGATCAATTGTCGACACATGAAGACTAATTGTCGACACATGAATATGAAAGGTCAACATATATGATTTCTTGTTTCCTTTCTGTTCTGCCTATTTGATGTCTTCTGTTTAGCAATCGATTGTCTTCTATTCAATATTGATTATTGACCACTTCATATGATTGTGGACCACTCCATATCGATTGCTTCATATTGCTTACTGCATATCGATTAGACTAAAAAAGTATGTGCAAGGGCCAGAAGCACGGCAAGCTTGAAGGCTATATGGAAAGTCCTATATTTCTATGCACTCACATACCAAGGTATGAGGAAGGGTGTTGTAGGATATAAATACGCCATATCTCCCATCTACAAAAGAGGACTGGCCAAAGTGGAAAACCAAACGGCTACCTAAGAGAAGTGAATGACGGGAGGAAGAGAGGTAGCAGAGTAGAAGAGCAATAGAGAGCCACGAATCTGAAGCAGCTCAGAAATGCCAAAGCAGAGCATCAGAGTAGCATCTGAGATCGTAATGATTAGTGTCAGATTAAACAACAACACATCAAAAGGAGAAAGAGTATGGATCTGAGATCATGATGATCAGATAAAGGATTGGAGATAGATTTCTTCCTTCTCTCACACTGTTCTTATTTCATAATATTTTTGTGTGTGTGGTTGATCTATACAAGTTCTGAGTACAGATCAGGTGTGTGTGTGTAGCGACTTGGATATTTATGTCCATAATGCTCCATATCCAGACCCGCCTCCCGCGAACAGACCAAAGTATCGCCAGGGATAACTCGCACAAGTGTCCAGTAAGAATATAAAAGACAACCACAAGAATATAAGACAACAGAAAGTACATGTTCTCATATTCATTCACAACACATTACACTGTCAATACATTATTACATGTCCATAAGAAAAGTACAACTACCTGGGGCATACCCCGAGGGTGCAAAGCTCACACAACACTAACTACGACTCAACTGCTAGTGGTACCAGTCTGCCACAAATGCCATTGCGAGCCAACACTCGGCTAGCACCTGAAATGAACTGTAAGGAGTGAGCCTCAACAAGTAATAGGCTCAGCAGGCACCTCCCAAAAACAACAACTGAAAACTGAAGAGACCTCAACCGAAAGGGGTCTCACTGGCAACACCAATAGCCAAATCACAACATAATCGCATTAAACATAATTAAACTATAATAAGTAAAACTCACTATCTAACACAGTATGCAAAAACTAAAGAAACCAACAGGATTGGTACAGAAACACTAGTCCACAACAAGAACAGCAATTCCTAGGCCACAAGCCTCACAGATGAACCACAAGCACAAGGGCAACAGGACTGCCAACCAGGAGTTAGTCCACTATACCCTAAAACAATGAACACTCCGGAAGACTACCCTCAAAAGGGTACAACACAATAAGTGGAAGGTCCTGCAACATGACCTCCACAGAGCACTGCTCAACCTCAACACCTGAAAAGACTGGTACATGGCATACTACAACAAACGGCTACCTACAAGGGTATAGATACCTACCACAATAAAACCACAACACACAGGACCTCAACACAATTGTGCCTCCAACAAGGCACACCACAGCGAGTCAAACGGCAATCGGTGAGTCACCACTCACAAGCCACAACCATTAGCAAAGCACAAGTAGGAAAGAACGACGCCACCACACCGGAATGGACTACTGATTCATGATGCTAGTATCCAACCCGAACAACACAGCACAAGAAATACCTCTCAGTCTCGTAGTCACAGATGAAAGGTCCAACTGTCGCTCCATAACCACACAGTAAAGTAAAAGAACAGTGGAGACCAACCCACACCACACCTGCAGACCACACAGTCACAGGCCCATGCCTAGCACCTTTAGAGACTCTGGCCTGAGCTCTCTAAAGTGAGGCACTGGAAACATAGGACTAGCTGGGGCCTAGTCGGTTACTGGTGTCCGCACCCCCCGCGGCGAGCGCGCTACAAGCGATCGCATACCCACAAACACGTGTGTTGCTGCCCATTGTCGTCTTTCCTCCATCAGACGCACAACTCAAACATAGGAGTGAGGGTGTCCTGGAAGACGACACAGACCTCTATGGTACACACTATACCGGGAGACGCAATGTGCCTTGTTCACAAAGAATCTCGGGTACCCGACTAAAGAGACATTCCAGAATAGGTGCCGGACCACCAAACTTGGCGAACACACAAACCACGATATTTATCACAACCATAAAACTTATACCATGATACATATAACACTATTAGCTAGTCACTGGTCACCATGTGACCTCCAAGCACCCATACTCTTAAACACACGTGAACCACAAAATTGTATTATAACCTTACCTGTCATGGTCATCTCATGACCTCCATAGCAACACACCATACCAAGGTGCATTAACCACATAATTAACACAATCTACATAACTCACAACCATTCATAATCTAATTCAAAAGCCTATAACATGCTCTACTAATATACAGATAACTTAACACTTCAACACACCATTAGAAAACTAGGGCTAGGTCAACACTAGACCATCACAACCCAAGCATTACAAACATACTCTCGAAAGCCAAATCGCGACGGACACAAACATCATCTTTAAGAAAGCGAACGACCTACCCCAACGTGATTCCAAAACTAACATGACAGGGCCTAGTGTTGCGACCATATTGCGTCGGCCGATATGTCCCCTTCACATCAAATAGTCAACATAGACAGTCAAAGAGCAAATCATGGCGGAACGATACGTCGCGACAAAGACCACAATAAACCATACACAGAATCGTGATGGACCACCCAACGTGGTTCAACAAGAATGAGATGGGTCAAGTAGTCGTGTCCAGACCATCGGTCCAACCCAATCGGAACACATGAACTCGACGGCCTAAGCATCGCATTCCAAACCAAAATGTGACGGTTCAGTTTGTCGCCTTCTCAGGCAGGTAGCTGAATCTTTCCTCCTCCAGAAACCCATTCCACACACCATACCATTCATACATAAGCTATAAAACAGAAGCTAAACTAACACATGCAATTCTATCATGCTTTAAAAACTGTAAGCCAATTAAATAACACCAAATAAAGAGGAAGTCTCCCTACCAACTCGGACAGCTTGCAAAATGCAAAGACCACCACACCACTGGCGAAACCCGCTCTAGACACCCTTCTCATGTGGAAACCATGCCGCACGAACCACCTGGATGTCAAAATCACCAAAATGCCGCACAACCTCCCCCTTCGTCGGATAGAGCTCCCTCTGCTCTATCTAGCCCAACCGACGGTGTTAAAACCCAAATCAAAATCATGACGTAGGCAGACGTCGCATTTGCAACATGTTAAATGCGATGACCCTCACCGTCGCCAATCAGAACTCAGGGCGCCATGCATCACAAAGGCGGTGCGAAGAACGTGACGCAGGAGACCGTCTTGTTCAAAACGCGATATACTACTCTATCGCATTCACAACCATTGAACCTGTGGGCTGTTTGGGCTAAAAGGCCTCCGGCCCACAATGCCAACACATGCACGGAGACCACAAACAAGGATCAATGACCACACATGGCCAAGAGCACCACACCAGAATCATTAAAATATGGATCTGAGCGGCCGCGACGTTACATTACTATCACCTAAAAAGAAATGTCGTCCTCGACTTTCAGAAACAAACCACGGTAAGCTGGACTATCACCTAAAAAGGAATAAAGCTAGTAAGAACAAAGAGGATACACTTCCTCTATGCTTGCCTTTCAAACCATTCTGCACTGACTGACTTAGTCTGTTCATTTCTGTATCGGTTCTGCTTCTTTTCTTTTTATTCATTTCACATCTGCTCTGCTTAATTTCCAATCTAACTCTCTTTACCCTTCAACTGTAGGCGATTCTAGTGTGCTATGGTGCTTTATCTCTTGGACTCAACCTGCTTCCATATTTTCCTAGCGGTGTTTGCAACATTCCTTTCTGTGTTGCTTCACTTACTTAAAACTCTTTACCATAAACTGCCCCCCTTAAGTGCTCTACCATGTTAAACCATCTTCAAATTCCTGATTCCTTGATGCTATTCATTATCAGCCTATCACTGCCAACTATTACCATATCTTACCTATACTCATATCCTCACTGTTAGTCCTTTGAAGAAAATCAAAATACCATTTCTGAATTCATGCCTCTGTATTTCAATCTTATTATATCACTTTAAGTTCATATCTTGCTAAGAACCACTGCCTCTTTAATTAGCTCCATAACCCCAATTCCTTTTTCCAACAATTAAGCTTTTAATGACTGGGAGTCTTGAATCTTTTTTGCTTCCGCTGCGCCATTCTGAGTACATCAGATACTTGCCAAAATGTTCCATAAATATTTCTTCATTATTACTTTTAATTCTCTTTATTTCCATTACTACTCTGACTCTAACTAAGCTGAATTTACTTACTTATCAAACCATCTTACCCAATTAATTACCATAGAAGAAAATACCTGAATTTCTTGAGCTGCTTTCTTTAATGTTTCAATTCTATCTGTGCCACACTGAATTCTAAATTTTGACATACAGCTACTGACATGCTTTACTCTTTACATATTCCTTATTTCAAATAATATTCTCTAACTAACTCAGCAAATCAAATCCATAATCCTACAAAATATCCATTCTCATTGCTGTGACACTGTACTCTTTTATCGGGAAATAAAACTGTACAACTAAATCTACACATACTTGCCTTCAACATTACCAAACTCTTTCTCAGTTAGGTGCCATCTGGCTTGAAATTCTTCACTGTTTAATTGATCACACTTTTCCTTTCTATATTCTACAATCTATTGACTTTACAAATTCAAATTTCCATACATTTGCTCTTTTTGTTCTATTCTGCCATACTTTAATCTGCTCACTATTCTTAACATATCTGCTGTAACTTTTACATCAAATTCTGGAAATACATTTATAAGAAAACTCCTTTGTCATCTGATTCACTTACTATACATTTCCACGTAAACTCTTACTGCACATTTCTTGAATCATCTGACTATTATCATTCCATAATCTGCCAAATTCTTTCTTCCTTTAATCAATAACACTGAACTTTAACTTTATTGACAACCTACTGAATATAATACCATCTCTATAAAAGGCTTTCATTTAATTATTCCATTATCTGGCTAATCTCACTGTACCACTTACACTGTAACTTTTCTAAACATATAATATCCTTTCACTAAAACACTGTCAAAACTAGAATTCAAATACACATTTCTTTAAGTATAACAATCTGCTCTGCCTGATTCTTCTATTTCACACTGCTGCTTTACAATCTCAGCATCTACTTTTCCAAATACCTCGCAATAATTGTCTTATTGTTAGTATTGAAAATACCACTGTTACAACATACTCATTAATACCCCTTCATTTAAATCCTTACTTTAATTCTTTCACTTTCTGCCTTTCTATTCTGCTCAACCTGACATTCCTTATCAGCTTCTCAACTATCTCGCCTTTCTTTTTCATCATACTGTCCACAACGGTTAAATATTACTGATATGATCTTTAACACTGCAACCTTTAACAAATATTTTTGTTGAATTTTTACAAACTGCCATTTACAATTGAATATATTTCCTTTAAAATTTCATAAAACTTAACTGAATACTGCTCTCCCTCTACTCTCCTATTTCTAGTTGTTCACCTCTGCACACACTTATATTAAGCTTTATATCAAACTTCATATTACCATCATTACTTATAACAACATTACTCTCAAACTTTCTATTACAACCATTTCTGATCACAAACAACATTTAACTATGTTGTTGCTAATCATACTCCTCTGTTTACTAACACCTTATCTGAAGCTGATTTGCCTCACTTAATCATTCCAAATCTTCCATATCACTAGTACATTATCATCCAAATTACCTCTTAACACTTACTAACACAAATCTCAAACATTTCAATTACCTCTGCTGGATTGTCAATCGCAATCTTTTCATTAACATCTTTAACACACACTGTTCCACATTACAACACTATTCCCGCTGTAACTCTATTACACAATTACCTCTACAATAATTGCCTCTTACACATATCACAACCATTACCTTATACCTGAATTCCCTTAATTTTCCATAACGAAAAACCTCTACGCAAGCATATCTTTCTGCAACAATCCAATTTACTAGCATAATTCAGCAAACTATACGATTACCAACCACACCATTTCTCTACCACCACTAGAAATCCCCGAGCTGACAAACATATATACACAATACACATGATAAAAACTTAGGTAAAAACCCCACTAAAAACACACAAAACCGCAGACTTACTACCAGCAGTGGACATTTAACCATGTCTTGGGACACTGTAACCTTAATGTCATTTCGTATTCTAACTAGACCATGCTCTGATACCAACTGCAGTGACCTGGTTATTTATGCCCAATAAGGCTCTATATCCAGACCACCTCCGCAAACAGGACCGAAGTCTCGCCAGGGATAACTCACACAAGTGTCCAGTAGGAATATAAAAGACAACCACAAGAATATAAGGCACAAGAAAGTACACTGTCTCATATTCATTCACATCACATTACACTGTCCCAATACATTTTACCTGTCTAAAAGAAAAGTACAACTACCTAGAGCTACCCCGAGGGAGCAAGGCTCACACAACACTAACTATGACTCAGCTGCTGGTGGTAACAATCTGCCACAAACGCCATTGCGAGCAAACACTCGGCTAGCACCTAAAAAGAACTGTAAGGGAGTGAGCCTCAACAATTCATAGGCTCAGCAGGGACCTCCTAAAAACCACAACAAAAAACTGAAGAGACCTCAACCGCAAAGGGACTCACTGGAAACACCAATAGCAAAATCACAACATAATTGTATTAAACATAATTAAACTGTAATTTAATAAAACTCACTATCTAACGTAGTCTGCAGGAAACTAAAGAAACCAATAGGAATGGTACAGAAACACTAGTCCACAACAAGAACAACAATGACTAGGCCCAAGCCTCACAGGCGAACCACAAGCATAAGGTAATGGGACTGCCAACCAGAAGCTAGTCCACTATACCCTAAAACAACGAACACCCCAAAAGACTACCCTCAAAGGGTACAACACAACAAGTGGAAGGTCCTACAACACGACCATCACGTAGCACAGCTCCACCCCAACACCTGAAAAGATTGGTACACGACATACCACAACAAACGGCTACCCACAAAGGGTACAGGTACCTACCTCCACAAAACCACAACACACAGAACCTCAACACAACCGTGCTTCAACAAGGCACACATAGTGAGTCAACCGCAACCGTGAGTCACCACTCACAAGCCACAACCACTGGCAAAGCACGAGTTGAAAAGAACGATGCCACCACATAGGAATGAACTATGGTTCATGATGCCAGTATCCAACCTCGACAACACAACACAAGAACTACTTCTCAGTCTCGTAGTCATAGATGACAGGTCCAACTATCACTCCACAACCATACAGTAAAGTCAAATAACAATGGAGACCAACCAATACCACACTTGCAGACCACACAGCTATAGGCCCATGCCTGGAACCTTTATACACTCTAGCCTGAGCTCTCTAATGTGAGACACTGGAAACACAGGACTAGCTGGGGCCCAATACGTCTACTAGTGTCCGTACCCCAGCCACGAGCGCGCTACAAGCGACCACACACCCACAAACATAAGTCGCTGCCCACTATCATCTTTCCCTCTTCGGACGTACAACTCAAACACAGGAGTGAGAGTGTCTAGATGACGACATTGACCTCTATGGTACACACTATACCGGGACACGCCCCGAGGACAACAAACACAACGTGCCTTACTCACAAAGAACCTGGGGTACCCGACTGAAAAGGCATTCCGGAATAGGTGCCGGACCACCAAACTCGGCAAACACACAAACCACAATACATTTATCATAACTATAAAACTTATACCACGATACATAACCACTATTAGCTCGTCACTGGTCACCATGTGACCTCCAAGCACCCATACTCTTAAACACATGTGAACCACATAAACATATAATAACCTTGCCTGTCATTGGTCATCTCATGACCTCCATAGCAACACACCATACCATAAGGTACATTAACCACATAATTAACACAATCTACTTAACTCACTAACTATTCATAATCTAAATCATTAAGCCTATAACATGCTCTACTAATATAGAGATAACTTAAACACTTCAACAGCACCTTAGAAAACCAGGGCTAGGTCAACACCAGACCATCACAGCCAAAGCATTACAAACATACCTCGGAAGCCAAATCGGGACGGACACAGACATCGCCTTAAGAATGCGATGACCTACGCCGACGCGATTCAAACCTAACGCGACGGGGCCCAGTGTCGCGACCATATCGCGACGGCCCGATACATCACCTTCAGGCCAAATGGTCAACACCGATAGTCAAAGAGCAAATCACGATGGAAGGATACGTCGCGACAAAGAGCACACTAAACCATACATAGAATCATGACGGACCACACCGACACGTTCAACAAGAATGTGACGGGTCAAGTAGTCGCGTCCAGACAATCGGTCCAACCCAATCGGAACACATGAACAAATTAACCAATTAGGCCGTCGCGTTCCAAACCAAAATGCGACGGTTCAGTCCATCACCTTCTCAGGCAGGCGGCTGAACCCTCCTTCTCCTCCAGAAACCCATTCTACACACCATACCATTCATACATAAGCTTATAAAATGGAAGCTAAACTACCACATGCCATTCTATCATGCTTTAAAAGTTGTAAGCCAATAAATAACACAAAATAAAAGAGGAAGTCTCCCTACTAACTCGAAGAGCCCGCAAAACATGAAGAACACCACACCACCGGTGCACCACACTCTGGACACCGTTCTCACGTGGGGAAACCATGCCACACAAACCACTTGGAAGTCAAAATCGCCAAAATGCCGCACAACAACCTACCCCTTCACCAGATAGAGCTCCTCTACTCTGTCTGGCCCAAACAACGGTGTTTAAAAACCAAATCAAAATCGCGACGTAGGCAGACGTCTTGTTACAACATGTTAAATGCGACGACCCTCACCCTCGCCAATCGAAACTCAGTGCACCACGCGTCACAAGGCGGCGGTGCGAAGAAAACGACGTAGGAGACCGTCGCGTTCAAAACGCGACATATTGCTCCGTCGCGTTCACAACCAGTGAACCTATGGGTTGTTTGGGCTAAAACCTCATGCCCACAATGCCCACAGAACGTACAAAGACCACAAACAAGGCTCAATGACCACACATTGGCCAAGAGCACCACACCAGAACTATTAAAAAATGGATCCGAGCGGCCGCGACATTATAGTGTGTGCTTGTGTGAGTTCTTACTTAAGCTAGAGGGTCAGATCTCTATGTGTTTTATTTTCATCTAGCTTGTGTGTGTGTGGACTGAGTCAGAGTGCTCGTGTGTGTATTGTACTCAAGTTTTGAGGAATGTGTGCCTGACTATGTGCTCACTATGTGAGGGGTGGATGTAGGAATCACTGGGTATGATTTTCAAACTACCTAAAAATCTCTTGTGCACTGTGGTTTGATTGTTGTCTTATGCTAGAACTTGAATGGGGATTTTGTCTACACATTCAACATTCACAACTTTAATCACATAAGTGTAGACACGCATTTCTGACCCATAAGCTGTGTCAAATTACTTGTCACATCATTGATGCCCACATTAGCTCATCGTCGCCAAGCTAGCTTTATCTGATCATGGACCTCTCTATTAGTTCATCACTCTGGTGGGCTCTTCCTAGTCTCATCAATCAACTTCGTTGTCATCTTGTAGCACTCTGGGATGGGAATCCAACGCTGCAAACTGTGTGCCAATCCAATACTTTTGCAATGAGAAATGACACATTGGATAATTCATATGCCAAAAGATCATGAAGGTGAAACTATACTTGTTGCATTCATATTCATGAGGCAACGCCATCCATGTCGCGTTCATATCAATCGATTACTGAACAACATTGTAGCGATGCCCTTCGTGTCGCGTTCATATCCTATTCCGATTGCCTTTAGGAATCAATCAATTATATCAAGAAGGCGACAACCCGATACATCGCATTCTCATTTGGCCTTTAATCTCAATATTCAAAAGCCTCCTTCTAAGGAAGGCGACGTATCTAGACGTCTCTATCTGGTAGCGACAGAAGGCCCGTCATGTTCATGTTTCCTTTTCATGCACATGCAGCATGGCTTTCCTATTCCCACTTTGACTCTTGCCATTCATGAATAATCCATATTTTGGAAAGTCTGGAATGTAGACGCGAGATTTGGCCTATCTCTCGCAAGGCTCTTTGGCCATTAAGCCTCGTTTGACCATTTGTTGACCAGCCTCGGATCCCATGTAAACGGCCGCATCGATGGCCGCCGACTACTGGTTGGCGGCAACCACCCTGGACGTTGACCCAATCTGGCGTCCACATCCATGGACGTCTGCATGCGGTTGGTGGCCTGATCGCTGGACGTCAATAGGGTTTACCTGGTCTGCGCAACTACCCCGAGATTCCAGCCCACTTGCACCATTCTCTCGGCCATGCAACGCATGTAGCCGTTCCCAACGGGCATATGGGCCACCTAGGCACCCCCTTGACCCAGTAAAAATCCTACTTGGCCCCCCCTATTGGTTGGACCTTTAATGCATGGATTGCCAAGTGTGTAAGTGTGTTTCTTCACACTTAGCATCCTAGGCACTCCAACCCCGAGCTCCACTGTCTATATAATAGCCCTTTGAGCCCTCTGAGCCAGGGGGGAGAGGCTTAGACGTCTTATGCTGCCACTTTGAGAGAAGAGAGAGAAAATTGCACCTTACTTTCTCCCATTCATCCTCTCATTTCTCTCTTCATTCGGGGCGTCTAGAAGGGTTGCTTTGGAGCTGGAGGAGCCCTACAAGGAGCCACAACGCCAACAACGAGGATCTACACCCTCTCCTCTCTCTCTTCTCTTACTTGCTTTGTAGCTAACTTGCATGTTCCACACACTTCCCACACACCCTAGGCACGTAGGTCACCTTCCTACACACCTAGAAAAGGGGTTTCCCAACCAAAAATGGATGGAAGAAGGGGGGTCATAGCATTTGGCCACCCCTCTTCTCAAGTCCGCAACCGGTACGGGACTCGCCTTTTGGGCTTTCCTTTCTTCCTTCTGAACATTTGCTACACTGCATTTAGTCTAATAGAGATTTATTTGTGGCAGGAACATCGTGAACGTGACCGTGGAGCTCTCTCCTTTGGCCGGCCGAGGAAGGAAAAGTTGGAGCCCCATCTCCGCCCGCTACGTGAGGCTACTACAACAACGTGGTCAAAGTACTTCCTTGGGCACAGGTTAAGGCCCTGGCGATCACAAACCTCCCTTTCATCCCTGGTTTTCTTTGTTTCCTCCTCAGTCAACCTAGTCAACCGGGGAGTCAACCAACAATCCATCATCGCCAACGAGAGACAAGTGACGTTTGCAAGCACCCGGAGCATCCACCGTCGACAACGGGGACACGGCCGAGAGGCGAAACGGATCGTCCACAGCCTCTTTTCTGGCGATCACGGTGGGACTCGAACGGTCACGTTCATGATGTTCCTGCCACAAACAAATCTCTATTAGACTAAATGCAGTGTAGCAAATGTTCAGAAGGAAGAAAGGAAAGCCCAAAAGGCGAGTCCCATACCGGTTGCGGACTTGAGAAGAGGGGTGGCCAAATGCTATGACCACCTTCTTCCCTCCGTTTTTGGTTCGGAAACCCCTTTTCTAGGAGTGTAGGATGGTGACCTACGTGCCTAGGGTGTGTGGGAAAGTGTGTGGAACATGCAAGTTAGCTACAAAGCAAGTAAGAGAAGAGAGAGAGGAGAGGGTGTAGATCCTCGTTGTTGGCATTGTTGGCTCCTTGTAGGGCTCCTCCAGCTCCAAAGCAACCCTTCTAGACGTCCCGATGAAGAGAGAAATGAGAGGATGAATGGGAGAAAGTAAGGTGCAATTTTCTCTCTCTTCTCTCAAGTGGCAGCATAAGGACGTCTAAGCCTCCCCCTGGCTCAGAGGCTCTAATGGCTATATATAGACAGTGGAGCTCGGGGTTGAGAGCCTTGGATGCTCAAGTGTGAAGAAACACACTTGCCACTTGGCAATCCTTGGCTAAATGCTCGAACCAATGGGTAGAGGCCATGTAGGATTTTTACTGGGTCAATGGGGTGCCTATGTGGCCCATATACCCATTGGGAACGGCTACATGCGTTGCATGGCCGAGAGAAAGGTGCAAGTGGGCTGGAATCTCGGGTTAGTTGCGCAGACCAGGTAAACCCTATTGACGTCCAGCGATCAGGCCGCCAACCGCATGCAGACGTCCATGGATGTGGACGCCAGATTGGGTCAACGTCCAGGGTGGTTGCCGCCAACCAGTAGTCGCCGGCCATCGATGCTGCCGTTTACATGGGATCCGAGGCTGGTCAACAAATGGTCAAACAAGGCTTAATGGGCTAAAGAGCCATGCGGGAGATGGGCCAAATCTCGCGTCTACAAATGCCCCTCCGAGACGTCGGTCTTGCAAGGGAGCAGAGCGGACTGAAAGGTTGGTGTCTCGGTAAACAAAGGACGCGGAGATTTAATGAAAGGGCCATCTCCGAGGATAGGAGTTCTAGCAAACCAAACGAAAGAGACAGGCTAGAAACAGATGACGTATCATCTGAGAGACAAATAGGGGTAAGAAAAAGGGTGATCTACCCGTGTAACTACAACTGCGACCAATGGCAGGGTCCTGGCATGGCCGTGTCGGACTTTGACTAGTTTCCGGCGTGTCTGAGTCAAAGGAGTTGTAATATGACGGTTGAATCAGGAGGGTCTCATAACCGGAGCTCGTGGGCTTGCTGGCCTAATCAGGACGTCGGTCCCGAATTTAGGGGGTCATGGAGATAGGAGTTGGTTGATCTCTCAAAGGATTATCAAAAGGTTCTAATGGAATACATGCTTGGAAAGCCTGAAGTCCGGAATTAGGCTCGCGGCTGGCGAAGGCTCAAATGAACTCAATAAGGCTGCTTGATCACTTGTGAAAAGCACGGTTGGGACAAGTGAAGAAGGGGCAACAAAGACCCGATATCGACCTGGATAGTTATGAAGGGTGGACTCAGTAGACTACCTAAGATGGGGAGCCATGGAGCAATCATATAATCCAGGAAAATCACCATTTTTTTTGAGTGTTAGTAAGAGAATGTTAGCAGTGAAGATGCATGCTGGTGTGGGTTGCCTATCTAAAATGCTAGTTAGCACCAGAGGAAAATTCTAAAGGCCATACGAATAACTGAGAGATCGCAAACACATCATGGTTTTTGTGAAGGGGAACTCAGGGTTCACGGTCGCCAAATATTCGCCTCTGGTGGGGTCCTATGTTAGACATACCTGACGCTCAAGGTCGCATGAGCGTTCTGAATTTTAGCGCAGCTTGTGCTTAAGATATCTACAAAACAACTCAAAGCACAAGATAAAGGATAATGGCCAGATAAAGAATAAGACATTTAAAAGTATCCGGGGAGTAAACGTCCACATCGCTGGCCGCCAGTATCATGTTAACGTCCACAGATATGGTGGCCAACCTAAGACTAACGTCCACCGATCTGGACGCCGACCTGACAGCGGATCAGATCGAAAATATAGGTGATGGGAGTCTATGGGACTCTTCCATCTCCTACCTCTGTCCCTCCCTGCTCCTGCTGCGAACCAGAGAGCTGAGAGTAGAGAAACACAGCAGCATGGCCTCCTCATCAACCGGACGATCCACAGGCGCAAACCCCGGAGTTTTGAGCGAAGTTCCAGGACACCTGAGCACACGTCTGGCCAAAGGAGAGGTAAGCAATGATCATTTCAACTCCTCCTGGGATGAAAACGCCCCAAACAGCGCTCTTACAGAACCCCACCCCCCATGCAGGAAATCCCCGCATTCCCAAGCCAAGGCCAGGTACGGGCCTTTTCTTGGCTTGTGAACCTGGTAAGCGCGATAACCCTGGACATGCGGAGCTTCGTCAGGATGTGGCATTTGAACTTCATGGTGGTGCTAGCGAAGAACATGAAGGACTTGTGGTGGGGATTCGACGCCCTGGGGGAGTTGGTGGAGAGATGGCACCCGCACACGCACACGTTCGTGTTCCAGGGCTTCTAGGCGAGCGTGTTGCTGGAGGAGGTGGAACTGTTCCTGGGGTGGCAGCGGTGCCTGGAGTACGATGCAGCGACTCCTCTCCTCCCGTGGGAGGAGATCCTCGTGGACATCGTAAGAGACAAGAAGGAGGTGTTGCGGATGACGAACAAGAACGGGATCTTCCTAGACCGTCTGGCCTGGTGGTTGATCCAACATGCGAGGGAGATTGGCGGAGAGAGAGCGACCCGGGGATTGACACTCTGCCTGGCTGGAGTCTTCCTTTTCCACGAGTGGCGACTTCATCGTTTATGAGCATGTTGGAGTACTGTCTCTGCTGTGGGCGGGCAGTCACTTGCCCCTGCAGTGCTGGCCCACCTGTATAGTTCGCTCAGCACAATGAGCCTAGGTGGACGCACCTGCGGGAGTTTGTTTCTGCTCAAGGTATGGATGGAAGCTCATTTAAAGTTTGATTTTGCTGAAGCACAACCTACCCCCTCCAGGATCTTCCTTCGGAGTTTAGTGTACTGCAGCAGGGCATGGTATGAGCCGGAAGGTGAGATGAAGAAGTGTGTGACAGCACACTTGAAGAGCAGAGACGCTTGGAGAGATCATCTAGCGTTTCTGGTGATGGATGACTTCATCGTGAGGCCACTGTTCATGAGGACTATTGAGTTCAGGGCAAAGACCAGGGAGGACAGAGATCTGTGGCTGATTGGAGCGGGTCAGATGGTGGTGTACCAACCACATCGGTGCCACTGTCAGCTTGGGATTCCACGGGGAATTCCAACTCCATCCAGCTGCACTGATATGATAATCACGGGAGGAATGAAAAGATGATGAGAAAAGCCATGAAGACTTGGAAGAAATACACAGTGAGCAAGAAGGTGGGACTGGCAGTGCAGGAAACGCCGGAAGATGTGTGGCAGTATGAGGATTACACAGACACTATTTGCCCTATTTCTTGTGACTTTTCATGGCCCGCAGGGCAAATGATGTATCTTTCTATTTTGAATAAGTGTAACACAAATTGATGAATAAAAGTGAGTTATATTTGTGTTGAATTGGCTTGAGTTGTGGAATGTGTGGAATGTGTGGGATGAAATGGCCTCAAAATGTTCAAAAGAGTGTGCTGTGAGAACTGAGTGGGGGGAATTGGCGTCCAATCGATAGCCGCCAAGATGAGGTAAACGTCAGGGCCTGTCGCCAACGAAGGTGGACGTCCACAGAGGTGGCCGTCGACATTCAAATTAGACGGCCAGCCATAGTCGTTGACCAGACTTCGAAGTCTGACATTGAAGAGACCTTGACGTCCACAACATGGCCGTCAAGAGTACGTCTGCGGCCAGGGCTTGACGTCAACCAAAGTTAAACGGCCAAAGCTTGACGTTAAACCAGGAAACTGCCTTTTTTTGAACCAACGCCCTCTCTCGGGCGCCATTCCGTCTTCCAAGTGCCGGGAGAGGAGAAACCATAGAAAACCACAACTCCCGCTCGAGACTTCAATGAGGACAAGGGAGAAAAGAAGCAACATCCGGGGGCGCCGTCAACGGAGGAGGAAGAGGAAGAGGTGGCCATGGCGGAGGAAGAGGAAGAAGTGGTGGTGGAAGATGTACCGGAGGGGGAAGAGACCGAGGGAGGAGGTGAGACGGAGGCGGAGGCTCCTCGACGACCACGGGTGAGTACTCTAAAAACCTTGTGGAGGCATTTTGTGATTTGGTGAAAAGGAGGGAAAAAAAAAGGGAAATGCCGTCGGGTTAGATAGGAACTTGACGGCAACATCGGTTGCCGTCAAGTTCCTGCTGGTGTCCAACCCCTTGCCGCCAAGGTGAACTTGACGGCAATGGGCGGACGTCTACAGTGGAACTTGACGGCCACCACTGGACGCGACTCTGAGTAAGCGGCCACCCCTTGACATCAATTTTTAATGAACGGCAATCGATACTGACGTTAATCTTTCTGTGTTTTCTGTAGGGTAAAGGCCGGATGAGGAGCAGAGTGACTTGGACCTGTGTTGGGCGTGGTACAGGGCGCTTCCGGAGACCCAGCAGGCCCAGATAGCGAGGATGGGGTTCGGACATCTCCTATCGGTACGCCTTTTCACTTAGATGTCCCCTACTTAGAGGCATTGAGGGAGAGATGGGAGGGGACTGCAAGGCATTCATCATTCCTTGGGGTCACATGATACCCACATTGGGGGATGTGGCGTATCTGACGGGACTGCCGGTTCAGGGAGAGCCGGTAGTCAGACTGGAGAGGAGGGACTATCATGACGGCATTGCGGAGTTGCTGGGGCCAGAGTTTGTGGCCGGGAGGAGGAGACCGATCCGGAGCATCCTGCTCGGATCTTTGTCGGAGGCAGTTGGATTGAGGGGTAGGAGGAGAGGACCCCTAGAGACATTGGATGAGTTCTACGCTGGAGTGCGGGGGGCGCTCGACCTAGGAGACGGAGCGAGGAGCGCTCGGTCCGAATTTTGTTAGCTACCTCTTTGGACGCCTGCTGTTCGCGACGTAGTCATCTCAGATGAACTACAAGTTCGTGCTGCTGCTGCAGGACCTGGCGCAGGCGGGCCGGTACGCTTGGGGTGCTGCGATGCTGGGACACCTTTTCTCTCTCCTCCCTAGTAGCTCACAGCGCTCTCAGAGCACAGGGGGCTTCACCCCCTTACAGGTACGCAATTTCCTTTAAAGCTCATCATTTTTTTTTTTTTCATTGATTAACTGCCTGACTGACTGACCATTCTTTTTGCTGCCTTGCAGATCTGGGGGTACACCCGCTTCCCCATGGGGCGCGGGACACTTCAGAGGGGCGCCAGACGATGGTGCCTCTCATGACGAGGTTGGAGGTGGCCCCGGACCCCAGGGTCACCGACAGGAGGGCCGGAGATGTGCGGGTCGCGCTTGACCACTACCCGCACGAGTAGGTATGAAAATCTCAACTAGCTCTTGCATTCTTTCAATTACTGCTGCATTTGACATCACTGACCAATGCTTTCTCATTCTTCTCAGTTGGTGTGGACCCCATATGTGGGGGAGGTAGACGCCTCACACCCGACGGTGGCGGCAGGTCGCCCCTTGTTCGACCGCCACCTCCTCTTACTGTGCCTCGGAACATGTGAGGTACTGTATCTGGAGTTGGTGGTACGGACTTTGTGGTGGCACCAGCCAGCCATCGAGGTGCCCTCCCTCGGGAGAGAGGGACACTCGCGCCGGCGGTTCTTCGCCGAGGACCGTGACTGGGGGGCGGACCACGGCAGCACCGTCGCGTACTGGCGCGAGGGAGGCAAGCAGGTGATCCAGCAGAGAGACCTCCAGGACAGCTCAGCTTATATGGAGGACTACCAGGCACGGTATGCCGGGCGACTCCGGCTTGACCGCGAGTGGTAAGTGAACTTCGATCTCTAAGCCTTTGTTGGTGGATTGCCTCATTTGATTCTAACCTTGAAGTGCATTTGGCAGATGCCAGAGTCACAGGCCATCCGCCTGTTGGAGGGGCGACTGGCCGAGCAGGAGGTGGAGCTGTCGAGGCTCCGGGCCGAGGTTAGGACTTTGGTAAGTAACATTAACCCTTGATTTTGATTTGATATTGAATTGATTAACTGACCAGGATTCTGAATGCAGAGAGCAGAGCATCAGAGGGTGCGGGCGAGCCATGACGTAGGGGCGAGCTCGTCCGCCCAGCCAGCCAGAGGGGACCTGGTGGTCCGCTTGCAAGAGGCCCTGGATAGGGCTAATGAGCGGATCCAGGAACTCGAGGCGGAGGTAAGATACTGAACCAACCTGAACATTTATGATTTGATTTGATTTGACGGATTTGCCTTTTTTTTTTGGTGTGCAGCGACAGGCAGGAGGAGTAGCGACCCTCCAGGCGCAGGTGGAGGCCTTGCGGCTAGATCTGTCGAGGATGGAGGGCCGCATGACTGCATCCGAGAAAGTGCGAGGGATGCAGAGTCGGAGAAGATACGGGCCATCGAGGCCCACGTGCAGGCTGTTGCGGATCTGGAGTTCCTGAAGAACCGGGTGCTGAAGAAGCACCGTGATCGCCAGAAAAGAGGCTGTGGACGATCCGTTTCGCCTCCGGCCGTGTCATGGTCTCTCGTTGGCGATGATGTATTGTTGGTTGACTTGGTTGACTCCCCGGTTGACTAGGTTGACTGAGGAGGAAACAAAGAAAACTAGGGATGAAAGGGGAGGTTTGTGATCGCCAGGGCCTTACCTGTGCCCAAGGAAGTACTTGACCACGTTGTTGTAGTAGCCTCACGCAGCGGGCGGACATGGGGCACCAACTTCTCCTTCTTCGGCCGGCCAAAGGAGGAGAGCTCCACGGTCACGTTCACGATGTTCCTGCCACAAACAAATCTCTATTAGACTAAATGCAGTGTAGCAAATGTTCAGAAGGAAGAAAGGAAAGCCCAAAAGGCGAGTCGCGTACCGGTTGCGGACTTGAGAAGAGGGGTGGCCAAATGCTATGACCACCCTTCTTCCCTCCGTTTTTGGTTGGGAAACCCCTTTCTAGGTGTGTAGGAAGGTGACCTACGTGCCTAGGGTGTGTGGGAAAGTGTGTGGAACATGCAAGTTAGCTACAAAGCAAGTAAGAGAAGAGAGAGAGGAGAGGGTGTAGATCCTCGTTGTTGGCGTTGTTGGCTCCTTGTAGGGCTCCTCCAGCTCCAAAGCAACCCTTCTAGACGTCCCGAATGAAGAGAGAAATGAGAGGATGAATGGGAGAAAGTAAGGTGCAATTTTCTCTCTCTTCTCTCAAAGTGCCAGCATAAGGACGTCTAAGCCTCTCCCCTGGCTCAGAGGGCTCAAAGGCTATTATATAGACAGTGGAGCTCGGGGTTGAGAGCCTTGGATGCTTAAGTGTGAAGAAACACACTTGCACACTTGGCAATCCTTGGCTAAATGCTCCAACCAATGGGTAGAGGCCATGTAGGATTTTTACTGGGTCAATGGGGTGCCTATGTGGCCCATATACCCGTTGGGAATGGCTACATGCGTTGCATGGCCGAGAGAAAGGTGCAAGTGGGCTGGAATCTCGGGTTAGTTGCGCAGACCAGGTAAACCCTATTGACGTCCAGCGATTAGGCCGCTGACCGCATGCAGTGGATGATCCGTTTTGCCTCCCGGCCGTGTCCCCGTTGTCGACGATGGATGTCCTCCGGGTGCTTGCAAACGTCACTGGTCTCTCGTTGGCGATGATGGATTGTTGGTTGACTTGGTTGACTCCCCGGTTGACTAGGTTGACTGAGGAGGAAACAAAGAAAACCAGGGATGAAAGGGGAGGTTTGTGATCGCCAGGGCCTTACCTGTGCCCAAGGAAGTACTTTGACCACGTTGTTCTAGTAGCCTCACGCAGCGGGCGGAGATGGGGCTCCGACTTCTCCTTCTTCGGCCGGCCAAAGGAGGAGAGCTCCACGGTCACGTTCATGATGTTCCTGCCATAAACAAATCTCTATTAGACTAAATGCAGTGTAGCAAATGTTCAGAAGGAAGAAAGGAAAGCAAAAAGGCGAGTCCCGTACCGGTTGCGGACTTGAGAAGAGGGGTGGCCAAATGCTATCACCACCCTTCTTCCCTCCGTTTTTGGTTGGGAAACCCCTTCTAGGTGTGTAGGAAGGTGACCTACGTGCCTAGGTGTGTGGGAAAGTGTGTGGAACATGCAAGTTAGCTACAAAGCAAGTAAGAGAAGAGAGAGAGAGAGGGTGTAGATCCTCGTTGGGCGTTGTTGGCTCCTTGTAGGGCTCCTCCAGCTCCAAAGAAACCCTTCTAGACGTCCGAATGAAGAGAGAAATGAGAGGATGAATGGGAGAAAGTAAGGTGCTTATTTTTTCTCTCTTCTCAAAGTGGCAGCATAAGGACGTCTAAGCCTCTCCTGGCTCAGAGGGCTCAAAGGGCTATTATATAGACAGTGGAGCTCGGGGTTGAGAGCCTTGGATGCTCAAGTGTGAAGAAACACACTTGCACACTTGGCAATCCTTGGCTAAATGCTCCAACCAATGGGTAGAGGCCATGTAGGATTTTTACTGGGTCAATGGGGTGCCTATGTGGCCCATATACCGTTGGGAACGGCTACACGCGTTGCATGGCCGAGAGAAAGGTGCAAGTGGGCTGGAATCTCGGGTAGTTGCGCAGACCAGGTAAACCCTATTGACGTCCAGCGATCAGGCCGCCAACCGCGCAGACGTCCATGGATGTGGACGCCAGATTGGGTCAACGTCCAGGGTGGTTGCCGCCAACCAGTAGTCGGCGGCCATCGATGCTGCCGTTTACATGGGATCCGAGGCTGGTCAACAAATGGTCAAACGAGGCTTAATGGGACAAAGAGCCATGCGGGAGATGGGCTAAATCTCGCGTCTACAAATGCCCCTCCGAGACGTCCGGTCTTGCAAGGGAGCAGAGCGGACTGAAAGGTTGGGTCTCGGTAAACAAAGGACGCGGAGATTTAATGAAAGGCCATCTCCGAGGATAGGAGTTCTAGCAAACCAAATGAAAGAGACAGGCTAGAAACAGATGACGTATCGTCTGAGAGACAAATAGGGGTAAGAAAAAGGGTGATCTACCCGTGTAACTACAACTGCGACCCAATGGCAGGGTCCCTGGCATGGCGTGTAGGACTTTGACTAGTTTCCGGCGTGTCTGAGTCAAAGGAGTTGTAATATGATGGTTGAATCAGGTGGGTCTCATAACCGGAGCTCGTGGGCTGCTGGCCTAATCAGGACGTCGGTCCTGAATTTAGGGGGTCATGGAGATAAGGAGTTGGTTGATCTCTCAAAGGATTATCAAAAGGTTCTAACTAGAATCACATGCTTGGAAATCTGAAGTCCGGAATTAAGCTCGCGGCTGGTGAAGGCTCAAATGAACTCAATAAGGCTGCTTGATCACTGTGAAAAGCACGGTTGGGACAAGTGAAGAAGGGGGCAACAAAGACCCGATATCGACCTGGATAGTTATGAACGGTGGACTCAGTAGACTACCTAAGCTGGGGAGCCATGGAGCAATCATATAATCGAGGAAAATCACCATTTTTTTTTTGAGTGTTAGTAAGAGAATGTTAGCAGTGAAGATGCATGCTGGTGTGGGTTGCCTATCTAAAATGCAAGTTAGCACCAGAGGAAAATTCTAAAGGCCATACGAATAACAGAGAGATCGCAAACCCATCATGGTTTTGTTGAAGGGGAACTCAGGGTTCACGGTCGCCAAATTATTCGCCTCTGGTGGGGCCTATGTTAGACATACTTGTAACGCTCAAGGTCGCATGAGCGTTCTGAATTTAAGCGCAGCTTGTGCTTAAGTATCTGCAAAACAACTCAAAGCACAAGATAAAGGATAATGGCCAGATAAAGAATAAAACATTAAAAGTATCCGGGGCGTAAACATCCACATCGCTGGCCGCCAGTACTCATGTTAACGTCCACAGATATGGCAGCCAACGTAGGACTAACGTCCACCGATCTGGACGCCGACCTGACAGCGGATCAGACCGAAAATATAGGTGATGGGAGTCCATGAGGACTCTTCCATGAAGGGTTATGTGGAAATACACAATACGGTAATCTAGAGGGGGGGGGGGTTGAATAGATTACGGCAATTTCAAACTATTGATGGCTTCTTTTCGATGCTACAGCGATCTTAATGAAATTTGATTAGAATTCGATTAAGTATGAGACCGCTTGAGTTGATCTAAATGAGAACAGGGAATCAAACGTGCGTATGAACACCGTGCCTACCAATCATCTATCGCAAAAAACGTGAACAAAACCACAGAACACGATGATTTAAGGTGGTTCGGAGTACACAACTCGTGTATTCTACATCCACCGTCCACACACACAGCAGAAACGACTGCTTATGAGCGAGTTGAACACAGAACAAACTCAACACACACACGTTGTCTGATGAAACACAATCAGAACAACCACAAATACGTGAATCAAGCGCAAGGGATGCTCGAAACACAACACACACACACACGATGGAATGGAAATTATGAGATGGAGAAGAATTAGGAATTAGGGAACAAATCCGGTTGGAATTCTTCTCGTGGATCGTCCAAACGCTCTTCAAATAGATTGGATGTAGAAGGTTGAATTGACGACGATCCGGCTTCACTCCGCATAGATGGCGATTCCACGACGATCTGGGCGGAAAGTTGAAGCAGAGCAGCAATTTGGGGCTTTTCCTCTTGGTCCCTTGGAGGCTCTTGGATGGGAGGCTGCTCTCTGCGAATTTGGCTCCAAAGGATGCTTATATAGTGTTAGGTAAAGGTGGGGGTCGTGGAGGAAGGAAACACCCAAGTGGGGGCCGGATTTGGAAACTCAAAATCTTATGTTTCCGTCGTCTGTCGACAGGTGCACTTGCATCTGTCGACAGGCGCACTCAGGCTGAGAACTGAGTTTCAGGAAATTGAGTTTCTGAGTGTATCTGTCGACAGGCAGTTTGCATCTGTCGACAGGTTGCACTCAGGAATAGAAAACAGAGTTCTGTCCTGGGTTGACTGTGTGAATCTGTCGACAGTACATTGCATCTGTCGACAGATACACTCAGAGATGCAAACCTGAGTTCTGTCTTGGAATGACTGTATGAATCTGTCGACAGGTACATTGCATCTGTCGACAGAGATACACCTCTTTGACAGACTTTTGTGCTTTTTGCTCATTTCTTCAATGTCTCTTCAATGCTCCATCTTTCATGCTTGTGCACCTATGCAAATACATTGTTAGTGATGTACATTGTATGATTTAGCAATGTTTATAACATCACTTTCATGGTGTTTTTCATGTTAGTTAGCACATCAATTTTGCATTAAATCAATGTTCAAGGATGTTAATGTGATCATCAAAAAATGATATATGGAAAAACCCAACAATCTCCCCTTTTGATGATGACAAAAACATTCAATTGATTGATGCATATATGATGTTCTCCCCCTTTTTGACAACAACAAAAAGGTCAAGTCATGCACATATGTAGACAATAAATATGAACTGAGTTTTCATTGATTGATCATTGAAATTTCACAGTACATTTGATAATCATTACAGACTCAATAGAAATCAAAAGAAAGGGAAATAACATGAACAAGCAAAAGATGACAAGACAAGTGAGACTAAATCCCAGGTAAGACTCTTAGTGACCTCTAATGACCCTGAGACCCTCTATTCATTGTCATGTCCAGCAGAAGGAGGGTGACGGGATCCATCTCTCTCGGAGTAGAGGTGGTCAAGCCGGTCATCCAGAGTGTTGAGGCGAGCATCCACTTGATCAAATCTTGAAGTCATGTGAGCAAATCCTGAGATCATTTCTTGATGGATTTGTGCCAAGTAATCACGAATGGATTGTTCTTGAGGCACAGGTACATCATCAAATCTCTGAGCTTGGTCAGGCATTTGCTCATCCTGAGGTTCTTCATCACTGCCTTCATTTGCTTCATCGGCTTCATTGTCTTCTTCATCAGTTGAGTCTTCAGCTCCTTGTGGTTCCTTTCCTTGAGAGTCCTTGTGACTACTCCGTCCACAATCTTGTAGCCCATGGGTTGGCAGCAGTGAGGATCAAAAGCACTTCGGGACTTTAATGATGAGCTCACTATTGGAGGGATAGGAATGCCAAGGAAAATAAGAAGAGAAGTGATGGGGCAAGCATATGGCATTGATCTTTTGGTGTTAGAGAAACACGACGCCATCAGGTGATTGATTTCTTGACACTTGAGGAAAAATATGAGCAAGGATTTATGGACCTCGGTGACTAACTCTCGGCTTCCATCCTTCGGGACGATCAAGGTAGTGAAGATGTGATGGATCATCCGGATTAGAGGAGGAAAGGAGTTGGCGTTGAGACGAGCAATCTCCTTGGTAGAGTCATAAGGTTCGAACGTGAGAAGCTCATAGTACTCAGAAGCAGAGGGAGTGTAGTTGAAGATTTCAACTCCTGAGTTTGGAATTTCGAGGGCTGTTGAGAGAAGATTGGCGGTGAGGCGAAAACGAGTGCCTTTCACCGAAGAGTAGAGATCTCCTTGATCGGAAAGCCCTAGGTTATTGTAGAACTCGGAGACGGCAGTTGGAGAGTACTGCAAGTGGGAGTACAAGAAGGATGTCCACCCTTGTGTGTCAAAATGGTAGGAGTGAGGGGAACATCGGTGCTAAGGACTCGAAGTCCACATACCGGGATTGGACAATCTTCTTGAAGGTGCCGGTGGGTCGGATTAGATGGAGACCTTGAGGAACGATGAGTTCCGGCAACGATCCTCACGATGCTTGCTGCGACGTTCGGAAGGAGCCCTGGAGCTTTCTCCGGCGTCCGTCGGAGCGCGACGACGGCGAGCGAGAAGCTTCGATTTGGGTGCCATCGCAGGAAGAGGATGAGAATGGTGAGTGAAGGGATCCAGACGAGGAGCAGCAGGATCGTCGGAGACGGAGCCTGAAGGGGGGAAAGAGAGGGGGTTTGGAGAGGAGGAGGAGGGAAAAAGAGAGGAGGGGTGTGAGAATGGTCGTGGGTGGCCTTAGAATGGGTTTTAGAGGTTTTTAAAAAAAGAGGCCCCACGAAAAGGAGGTGAACCGGCGCGAGGGTTTGGTAAAAACGGGTCTGCGCCATCGTCTGTCGACAGATGACAGTCTATCTGTCGACAGAAAACTCTTTTGGTTAAACATTGATTTTTGACAATGTTTTTCAAAGGGACAAGTGTTCATTTGTTGTTTTAAGGCAAAATGGGTGTATGTGCAAGATAAAATTCATATCCATTATGATGAAGACATGACACAAATCTAAAATGATTTTGAATTAAAACGATAAGTTCTTTAATAGATCATGAAGAACACATTTCACAATAGCCAGTGAAAATTAAATAACTCTTTTGATTAAGGCCGTTGAAGAAAAACATGCATCTTAATAGAGATGATAGTCAGATGACAATGAATTAGATGGCCACAAGAACGTCTTACCGAAGAAGCACATTGGACTTGACATAAAAAGTTTTCGGAGGCTTCACTCTATTTCTGGTATGATTTTAGAATCTTTAAACAATGAAGATGGAAAAGAGTGGCAATGAGGAGCACTTTCACTTTTTCATGTGAAGGTAGACATGTGATGCCAATACCCCCAGTTACTCAATGTGAGTGTCCGTCAAGCCATTGTATAGAGATAATGAAACAACCTTTTGACGCGAAGACCGACATTGGTGATGCCCATGTCCCGGTTACTTAGTGATTTTTCATTGCTCTACCTCCATCCAAAATGAAAGATAAATTTGTTGATTGAACCGAAGAAATAGGTAGCTTTTCTCCCTTTTTTTTTATTATTTTTGCTTTTTGTCAAGTACATGAGATTTCTTTAGGCAAGTTGTAATGTAGAACATTAAATTCAAGAGCTTTCTGATTTTTCAAATCATTTAGATTCATGTTTAACGACAAGGGAGTTATTCAAAGGAGATGTTTAAAAATCATTGGTTTGCTCATTGTGTTCAAAATGATCTAAAAAGACCTCAATCAAGTGTTGCATCAAACAACATTTAGACTGGTTCACGACTTTGACATGAAGTGGATATGAAAGGTTATATTGCACACAAACAAACCAAGGTTTACCTTTAAATCAAGTAAGGAACACTTTCTTGAAAAGTATGAAGAAGGAATTGAAAAAATAAGAATGTGTATCTGTCGACAGAAGTGATCTGTCTGTCGACAGAGCACACAGACTGATGAATTGAAGTTTCTGTCAGAACAAGACTGAGTGTATCTGTCGACAGATGGAATGAGTCTGTCGACAGATATGAACAGATTGGATTTTTCTGGTTTTAGATTGATTGCACATTGAGTTCAAGGAAGTGAGATTCAACAAGAAGATGTAGGAAGAGTTTCCTCAAGAAAATACTCATCTATCCTTAACTCACTCCCCCATAGTGTGTGCACGTGTTGACACAACATCCAAGCAAGGATTCACACAAGCATTTGATACAAGACAAACATGTTCATGAAAGGAAAGTCATACACAAGCACATGGTCACAGAAAAAGCATTGTTTCATGGAGTTAACATGATAAAATGTAAGGAAACTAAAAATCCTATGTGAAGTACAGGGCCTTTATATGAAATGGGACTATGATACTTGGCGGAGAATATTTCTCACGCATGATGATAGTTTCCAAACAAGCCGAACTTGTTATCCACAGTTCACCATTTGATATACCACATAGTCATTCACACATAAAGAGCATGTACTCCAATATGGATAGTTAGTTTCATTGCATTTTACACAAAACCAATTCTCTTAAGGATGTGAATCTATCTTCAGACAAGGGTTTGGTAAAAATATCAGCCAATGTTTTTCTGTGGGAATGAAAATAAGTTCCAAGGTTTTATTGGCAACTTCATCTCTCAAGAAATGATGACGGATTTCAATGTGTTTAGTCCGTGAGTGTTGGACAGGGTTTTTTGAAGGTTGATAGCACTTGTGTTGTCACATAGGATAGGTGTGCATCCAATTTGAACATTATAGTCAGCTAAATGACTTTTTGATCCATAACACTTGAGCTGCACAACTTCCTGCAGCGACATTCTGCCTCTGCAGTGGAGAGTGCAACCGAGTGTTGTTTCTTGGATGCCCACGAAACCATGCAACCGCCAAGAAATGGCAATATCCACTAGTGCTTTTTCTATCAAGTTTACATCCAGCATAATCAGCATCAGAATATGAGATCAAATCAAAACTACTGCCTGCTGGGTACAAAAAACCCAAATTGCATGTGCCAGAGAGATATCGGAAAATTCTCTTGACTGCAATTAAATGGCTTTCCTTTGGACTAGATTGGTATCTAGCACAAAGGCAACCGCTATATTGAATATCCGGTCTACTTGCAGTTAGATAAGGAGTGAGCCAATCATACCTCGGAAGTGCTTTGCATCTACCGGTTTACCTTTCATCATTTTCCAATTGATGCTTGTGCTCATTGGGTTGGGCC
Source organism: Colocasia esculenta (assembly GCA_014218235.1). Classification (NCBI taxonomy): domain Eukaryota; kingdom Viridiplantae; phylum Streptophyta; class Magnoliopsida; order Alismatales; family Araceae; genus Colocasia; species Colocasia esculenta. The sequence continues at coordinate 34,622 of JACBKR010000398.1, forward strand.
GGTTTAGCTTGCTCAAATTGAAATCGTTTGAGAAGCTCTTTGACATATTTTTCTTGATTTATGAAGATCTGTCTTTATGTTGTTTCACCTGCAACCCAGAAAGAATTGAAGCTCCCCATTAGACTCATCTCAAATTCACTGTGCATGTGTTTAGAAAATTCTTCACACAGTGAAGGGTTAGTAGAACAAATATGATATCGTCCACATAAACTTGAACAACAATTATGTGATTGCGAACTTTCTTAGTGAAGAGTGTTTGGTCTACTTCCTCTTGAGTAGTTCTGCTTACACCAGAAATTGCTTGTCTGTCATACCAAGCTCGAGGTGCCTGTTTCAAACCATAAAGAGCTTTGTGCATTTATACACATGGTTAGGCATTTCAGAATTTTCAAAACCTGGAGGTGAGAGACATAGACTTCTTCTTTGATATAGCCATTTAAGAAAGCAGTTTTAACATCCATTTGATAAAGTTGAACTTATGGGAGCATGCATATGCCAATAAATTCTGACTGCTTCTAACCTGGCTACAGGAGCAAATGACTCTTCAAAGTCTACACCAACTCTTGACTATATCCTTTTGCTACGAGTCTTGCTTTATTTCTGACCACTTTTCCTTCTTCATTAAGTTTATTCCTAAACACCATCTAGTTCCTATGATGGAATTTCAGGGGTTCTAGGAACTAAACTCCATACATTATTTCTTTGAAATTGACCAAGTTCCTCATGCATAGCATCAATCCATGAGTTATCTTTTAAGGCTTCTTCAACATTTTGGGTTCCACTTGAGAAACAAAAGCAAAAAGATCATGTTCAATTATTTTTCTTACTTGAGACCTCGTTTGAACAGAATCATTTAAACTACCTATCACATCATCAAGTGGGTGATCTTTGGAATACCTCACATTTGTGATTGTTGAAGGGCCGAGTATCTTGTCCTTGAGGAATTTGATCTTGTGAGTGTAGTTCTTCAGGAGGTTCACTTTCTGGTGGATTCTCTTCAAGTGTTTCATCTTGTTTTCTGAACACTATTTCATCATCTTCATTGTATTCATGTGAAGATATCCACCTTTGGTCTTTGAAACTTCTTCAGATTTGTCTTTTGCTTTGACTTGTAGGTCCTTAAGCGATGTTCCTTCATCCTCTTTCTCAGCCCTGTTAACATTCAAGCTGTTAGATTTGGCATAAGTCTCATCAAAAATGACATGTGGAGTTTCTTCCACAGTGCGTGTTTTATTGTTAAACACCCTATATGCCCTAGAGTGTTCGGAGTAGCCTAGAAAAACACCTTGATCACTTTTGGCTTCAAATTTATCTAAATCAGATTTATCATTGTTATGAATAAATACCTTTGAGCCAAAAACTTGGAAGTACCCAAGGTTGGGTTTCTTACCTTTCAACAACTAGTAGGGGGTTTTCTTTATCACAGGTCTTACCATGGCTCTGTTTAGAATGTAGCACGAAGTGTTCACTGCTTCTGCCCAAACTTTTGGAGAGTTGGCCTTCAACTAGAAGAGTGCGAGCCATTTCCACCAATGTTCTGTTTTTCCTCTCCACTACTCCATTTTGTTCTGGGGTCCTTGGGGAAGAGAACAGATGTTCAATCCCTTGGTGCCTGCAAAAATCAGAAAATGCATTGTTATCAAATCTCCCCCGTGATCGGTGCGGATTGAGCATATTTTATTCACATTTCCATGCTCAATCTTGTTAAAGAATTCTTGGAAGATTGTAAGTGTTTAACTTTTGTGTGCCAAGAATTTGACCCATGTGAACCTAGAAAAATCATCTACAATGACAAAACCAAAACGTTTGCCATTGAGACTTAGAGTTCTAGTTGGTCCGAAAAGGTCCATGCAACAGTTCATATGGTTTAGATGTGCTTACCGGGCTTTAGATTTGAAAGACTTCCGGTTCTGTTTTCCCTGTGCACATGGATCACAAAAACTTTCATTGTTGTTAAAAGAAATGTCAGGAAGTCCACTTACCAATTTGAGCTTCATGATCTTGTGCAACACGTTGTAGCTCGCATGGCCTAGCCTACGATGCCACAGGGTCAATTCATCCTGTCTATTTGCAACAAGACACAGTTGTCATTTTCTGGATCATCTAAGTCAACTAAGTAATGTTATTCACCCTTTTTCCAGAAATTTACACTTCCTATTTCTTTATCAACAATTTGACATGAATTTGATTCAAACATGACGTTGTGACCTCTATCACACAATGACTTATGCTAAGCAAGTTGTGATTAAGGCCATCAACCAACAGTACATTTTCAATTGAATTGGAGGAACACTTACCAACATTACCTGTGCCAATGATTTGGCCTTTGTTGTTACCTCCAAAGATGACTTGTCCTCCGTCTTTCTCCACCAGGAAACAGAATTTACCTTTGTCCCCGTCATGTGCCTCGAACAGCCGCTATCCAAGTACCATTTGTTTTGATGTTGGGCTGCTAGGCATCCTGCAAATGTGGATCAGACAAGAGGTTTTGGTACCCAAATTACTTTGGGTCCCAAAATTTCATTCATGCAACAAAGTAGATGTTTAGGAATCCAAACTTGTTTGAATTTTTGTTTCTTTGGATTATTCCAGCATTGTTTTTCATCATGACCAATCTTTTTGCATACATTGCATGAAGGAATTTTCTTTTCAATTTTTTGTTGCTTGTTAGACTGCTTATTAGTTGAAACTGTTCTTGTCTGTCGACAGGCACCATTGCATCTGTCGACAGGTGGCTTTTTCTTTTGTTTGTTGGGAACATTTTGTTAAGTTGCATTGCCTTGGTCTGAGACTGTCTTGAGTTATGCTTTGTGGGAACATGCTTGCTTGTGCTTGGGCTAGGATCAACAAATGAAGTGATCAATGACTCTCCTATTTCTTTTGTTTGACAGGTTGATATCCTAACCCATGCTTGGTTACATGTATTTTGGCGCCCAAACCGCATCTAGATTTTGCTTCCCTTTTACAAATTTCATTAAGTCCTCGATTTTTCTTTCAATTCCTTTTCAGTTTGTTATAACTTTTTCTTTGTTCTAATTGTTCTTCTTGAAGGATTCAATGGAATGGCTTAAACAGACTTTTTCTTTTGTGTTTCTTGCAATTTCATTTCAAGCAATCCATTCTTCATATGAGTCTTTTCATCAACTTTCATCATTTCTATTCTTTTGTCAGGAATGCAATTCGTTCATCATTGTTTCTATCATGCACAAGGGAGTTGCATTTCTTTTTTAATGCTCTATTTTCAGATCTATATTCACAAAATTTTTCAAATAAAGTAGTGTATGCTTCCTCCCATTCACTTGCAGTGAAATCATCAAATGAGAAATTTACCTCGCTGGAGTCATCATCCTAGCCATCAAGCATTTCACTTCTTCATCATCGGATGTTTCTTGTGCATCTTCATCTTCATCTTCATCACTCCAGGTGGCCAACATTGCTTTGGCTTTTTGGAGGTGAATTTTTCCTTTTTCAGCTTCTTCTTGAGTTCCGGGCATTCTCCTCTCATGTGCCCTTGTTTCTTGCATTCATAACAAACAATGTCAGATTTTTTGTTGGACTCATATTTCTGTGAAAAATTTTTCTTGAAGGGTTTGGAGTTACCTGAGTCTCTCCTTTTGAACTTCAGAAATTTCTTGAATTGTCTAGTGAGCATTGCCATTTCGCCATCATCACTCTCACTAGATGTTTCTTGCTCATCACTATCTTGTTGAATGGATTTCTTGGAACTTGTTGATTTATTGGATGCTTTTAGAGCAATGACTTCCTAGGATTTTCTTCTAATCTTTTCTTTGATATTGATTTCATATGTCATTAAGGAGCCAATTAATTCATCCAATTTCATTTTGGAAAGGTCTTTGGAATCCTCAATGACAGTGGCCTTAGTATTCCAAGATGAAGTAAGGTCGAAGGATCTTTCTTACTAAGTCACTTTCAGAGTATTCCTTCATAAGACCTTTTAGCCCGTTAACTATTATCATGAATCTTGCAAACATGTCTGATATGGTTTCATCATTTTCATCTTGAACATTTCATATTCAGACACTAACATGCTAACTTTGGTTTCCCTTACCTCGACGTACCTTCGTAAATGAGTTCAAGTTTGTCCCACATCTCTTTTGCTGTTGAGCATGTGGAGACTCTTGAGAACTCCTTTGGATGCACCGCACATTGCATCATGTTTAGTGCGCTCCAGTTGAGAGTTCCTTTAGCTATTGGTCTTTCGTCCAGGTGTCTTCGTCCTCGGGCAACATGTATGGTCCCTTGCTGACTATCTTCCACAGCTCGTAATTTTGAGCTCTCAAAAATGCCTGCATACGGTTTTTTCCAATAAGGATAGTCAGTGCCATCAAAATAGGGTGGCCTGGTTACTGAATGTCCCTCGGCCATATACCCTTTGCTAGAATCCATAAGATCGAAATCTCCTGATCGCTAGATCAAATGACGAAAAACAGTAAAACGGAGAAACCCGCTCTGATACCAATTGAAGGGTTATGCAGAAATACACAATACGGTAATCTAGAAGGGGGGGGGGGGGGTTGAATAGATTACGGCAATTTCAAACTATTGATGGCTTCTTTTCGATGCTACAGCGATCTTAATGAATTTGATTAGAATTGATTAAGTATGAGACCGCTTGAGTTGATCTAAATGAGAACGGGAATCAAACGTGCGTATGAACACCGTGCCTACCAATCATCTATCGCAAAAACGCGAGCAAACCACAGAACACGATGATTTAAGTGGTTCGGAGTACACAACTCGTGTATCCTACATCCACCGTCCACACACACACACGCAGAAAACGACTGCTTATGAGCGAGTTCAACAGAACAACTCAACCACACACACGTTGTCTGATGAAACACAATCAGAACAACCACAATACGTGAATCAAGCACAAGGACGCTCGAAACACAACCACACACACACACGATGGAATGGAAATTATGAGATGAGAAGAATTAGGAATTAGGGAACAAATCCGGTTGGAATTCTTCTCGTGGATCGTCCAAACGCTCTTCAAACTTCGATTGGATATAGACTGATCGATGTAGAAGGTTGAACTGACGACGATCCGGCTTCAACTTCGCATGGATGGCGATTCCACGACGATCTGGGCGGAAAGTTGAAGCAGAGCAGCAATTTGGGGCTTTTCCTCTTGGTCCCTTGGAGGCTCTTGGATGGGAGGCTGCTCTCTGCGAATTTGGCTCCAAAAGGATGCTTACATAGTGTTAGGTAAAGGTGGGGGTCGTGGAGGAAGGAAACACCCAAGTGGGGGCCGGATTTGGAAACTCAAAATCTTAGGTTTCCGTCATCTGTCGACAGGTGCACTTGCATCTGTCGACAGGCGCACTCAGGCTGAGAACTGAGTTTCAGGAAATTGAGTTTCTGAGTGTATCTGTCGACAGGCAGTTTGCATATGTCGACAGGTGCACTCAGGAATAGAACAAAGAGTTCTGTCCTGGGTTGACTGTGTGAATCTATCGACAGGTACATTGCATCTGTCGACAGATACACTCAGAGATGCAAACCTGAGTTCTGTCTTGGAATGACTGTATGAATCTGTCGACAGGTACATTGCATCTGTCGACAGATACCCTCTTTGACAGACTTTTGTGCTTTTTGCTCATTTCTTCAATGTCTCTTCAATGCTACATCTTTCATGCTTGTGCACCTACATGCAAAATACATTGTTAGTGATGTACATTGTATGATTTAGCAATGTTTAACTCAATCACTTGCAGGGTGTTTTCATGTTAGTTAGCACATCAATTTTGCATTAAATCAATGTTCAAGGATGTTAATGTGATCATCAAAACATGATATATGGAAAACCCCATTCTATCTCCTACCTCCGTCCCTCCCTGCTCCTGCTGCGAACAAGAGAGCTGAGAGACAGAAAGCATAGCAAAATGGCCTCCTCATCAACCGGACGATCCACAGGCGCAACCCCGGAGTTTTGAGCGAAGTTCCAGGACACCTGAGCTCACGTCTGGCCAAAGGAGAGGTAAGCAATGATCATTTCAACTCCTCCTGGGCTGAAAATGCCCCAAAAAGCGCTCTTACAGACCCGCCCCCCATGCAGGAAATCCCCGCATTCCCACCAAGGCCAGGTACGGCCTTTTCTTGGCTTGTGAACCTGGTAAGCGCGAAACCCTGGACATGCGGAGCTTCATCGGAATGTGGAATTTGAACTTCATGGTGGTACTGGCGAAGAACATGAAGGATATGTGTTGGGGGTTCGATGCCCTGGGGGCGCTGATAGAGAGATGGCACCCACACACGCACACGTTCGTGTTCCAGGGCTTCGAGGCGAGCGTGTTGCTGGAGGAGGTGGAACTGTTCCTGGGGTGGCAGTGGTGCCTGGAGTACGATGCAGCGACTCCTCTCCTCCCGTGGGAAGAGATCCTCGCGGACATTGTACGAGACAAGAAGGAGGTGATACGGATGATGAACAAGAACGAGATCTTCCTAGACTGTCTGGCCTGGTGGTTGATCCAGCACGCGAGGGAGATTGGCGGAGAGAGGGCGACCGGGATTGACACTCTGCCTGGCTGTAGTCTTCCTGTTCCCCACGAGTGGCGATTTCATCCTTTATGAGCATGTTGGAGTACTGTCTCTGCTGTGGCGCGGCAGTCACTTGCCCTGCAGTGCTGGCCCACCTGTACAGTTCGCTCACCATAATGACCTAGGCGGACGCATCTGCGGGAGTTTGTTTCTGCTCCAGGTATGGATGGAAGCTCATTTAAAGTTTGATTTTTCTGAAGCACAACCTACCCCCTCCAGGATCTTCCTTCGGAGTTCAGTGTACGGCAGCAGGGCATGGTATGAGCCGGAAGGTGAGATCAAGTGTGTGACAGCACACTTGAAGAGCAGAGATGCTTGGAGAGATCATCTGGCATTTCTAGTGATCGATGACTTCATCGTGAGGCCACTGTTCATGAGGACCATTGAGTTCAGAGCAAAGACCAGGGGACAGAGATTTGTGCTGATTGGAGCGGGTCAGATGGTGGTGTACCAACCACATCGGTGCCACTGTCAGCTTGGGATTCCGGGGAATTCCAGCTCCATCCAGCTGCACTGATATGATAATCACCGGAGGAATGAAAGGATGATGAAGAAAGCTATGAAGACTTGGAAGAAATATACAGTGAGCAAGAAAGTGGGACTGGCAGTGCAGGAAACGCCGGAAGATGTGTGGCAGTATGAGGATTACACAGACACTATTTGCCCTATTTCTTGTGACTTTTTCATGGCCCGTAGGGCAAAGTGATGTATCTTCCTGATTTGAATAAGTGTAACACAAATTTGATGAATAAAAGTGAGTACATTTGTGTCAATTGGCTTGAATTGCTTAACTTGTGGAATGTGTGGAATGAAATGGCCTCAAAATATTCAAAGAGTGTGCTGTGAGAACTGAGTGCGGGGGAATTGGCGTCCACATCGACCGCGCCAACGACTGGTCAACGTCAAGACACTGGCCGCTCACACTAAAACAGGCGTTAGAGGTCCACATAGGTGCCGTCAACATTCAAATTAGACGGCCAGACATGGTCGTTGACCAGACTTCGAGGTCTGACATTGAAGAGACCTTCACGTCCACAGCATGGCCGTTGACGGTACGTCTGCAGCCAGTACTTGACGTCAGGAAAAGTTAAACGCCAGATGTTGACGTTAAACCAGAAACTGCCTTTTTTTGAACCGACGCCCTCTCCCGGCGCCATTACGCTTTCCAAGCGCCGAGAGAGGAGAAAAATCGAACCCAAACCTTACCTTGCTTCTAGATCACGATGAGGAGGAGGGAGAAGAGAGGGATTCTCCGGGGCCGTCGCCAATCGGAGGAGGAAGAAGAAGAGGTGGCCATGGCGGAGGAAGAGAAGAAGTGGCGGTGGAGGACGCATCGGAGGGGGAAGAGACCGAGGGAGGAGACGAGACGGAGGCGGAGGCTCCTCGACGACCCCGGGTGAGTACTCTAAAACCCTTGTGGATGCGTTTGGGATTTGGTGAAAAGGAGGGAAAACAGGCGTAGTGCCGTCGGGTTAGACAGGAACTTGACGGCAACATCGGTTGCCGTCGAGTTCCTGTTGGCGTCCAACCCCTTGCCGTCGGGGTGAACTTGACGGCAATGTGTTGGACGTCGAGACAGGAACTAAACGGCCACCCTTGGACATCGATTATGAGTGAACGGCAGACCCCTTGCCGTCAGTTTTTAATGAACGGCAATCGATACTGACGTTAATCTTTCTGTGTTTTCGGTACGGTAAAGGCCGGATGAGGAGCAGAGTGACGTGGGACCTATGCTGGGCGTGGTACAGGGCGCTTCCGAGAACCAGCAGGCCCAGATGCGAGGATGGGGTTCGGACATCTCCTATCGGTACCCCCTTTTCACTTAGATGTCCCTACTTAGAGGCATTGAGGGAGAGATGGAGGAGGACTGCAAGGCATTCACCATGCCTTGGGGTCACATGATACCCACATTGGAGGATGTGGCGTATCTGACGGCTGCCGGTTCAGGGAGAGCCGGTAGTCGGACTAGAGAGGAGGGACTATCATGACGACATTGCGGAGTTGTTGGGGCCAGAGTTTGTGGCGGGAGGAGGAGACCGATCCGGAGCATCTGCTCGGATCTTTGTCGGAGGCAGTTGGATTGAGGGGTAGGAGGAGAGGACCCCTAGAGACATTGGATGAGTTCTACGCTGGAGTGCGGGGGGCGCTCGACCTAGGAGACCGGAGCGAGGAGCGCTCGGTGCGGATTTTTGTTAGCTACCTCTTTGGACGCCTGCTGTTCGCGACACAGTCATCACAGATGAACTGCAAGTTCGTGCTGCTGCTGAGGGACTGGCGCAGGCGGGGAGGTATGCTGGGGCGCCGCGATGCTGGGAACACCTCTTCTCTCTCCTTCCCAGTAGCTCACAGTGCTCTCAGAGCACAGGGGTTCACCCCCTTCGTACAGGTACGCAATTTCTTTAAAGCTCATCATTGATATTTTTTTTATTTTTTTTTTTATTGATTAACTGTGTTACTGACCATTCTTTTGCTGCCTTGCAGATCTGGGGGTACACCCACTTCCCCATGGGGGACGCGGGACACTTGCAGAGGGGCGCCAGACGATGGTGCCTCTCATGACGAGGTGGGAGGTGGCCCCAGACCCCAGGATCACCGACAGGAGGGCCGAGATGTGCAGGTCGCGCTTGACCACTACCCGCACGAGCAGTATGAAAATCTCAACTAGCCTCATTCTTTTCAATTTCTGGTTAATTTATGTTACTGACCAATGTTTTCTCATCTTCTCAGGTGGTGTGGACTCCTTACGCGGGGGAGGCAGACGCCTCGCACCCGGCGGTGGCGGCGTGTCGGCCCCCTGTTCGACCACCACCTCCTTTTACTGTGCCTCGGGACATGTGAGGTACTGTATCTGGAGTTGGTGGTACGGACTATGGGCTGGCACCAGCCGGCCATCGAGGTGCCCTCCCTCGGGAGAGAGGGACACTCGCGCCGGCGGTTCATCGCCGAGGACCGTGACTGGGGAGCGGACCACGGCAGCATGGTCGCCTACTGGCGCGAGGGCGGCGAGCAGGTACTGCGAGTGACTGACCTCCTCGACAGCTCGGCTTACATGGAAGACTTCCAGGCACGGTATGCCGGGCGACTCCGGCTTGACCGACGAGTGGTAAGTGAAACTTCTAACCTTATGCCCTGGTTGGTTGGTTGCCTTATCTGATTCTAACCTCGAAGTGCATTTGGCAGATGTCGGAGTCACAGGCCGTCCGCCTTTTGGAGGGGCGACTAGCCGAGCAGGAGTGGAGCTGTCGAGGCTCCAGGCGAGGTTAGGACTTTGGTAAGTAACATTAACCATTGATTTTGATTTTATATTGAATTGATAACTGATCAGGATTCTGAATGCAGAGAGCAGAGCAGCAGAGGGTGCGGGCGAGCCATGACGCAGGGGCGAGCTCGTCCGCCCAGCCAGCCAGAGGGGACCTGACGGTCCGCTTGCAGGAGGCCCTGGATAGGACGAATGAGCGGATCCAGGAACTCGAGGAGGAGGTAAGATATTGAACCAAACCTGAACATTTATGATATGATTTGATTTGACGGATTTGCCTTTTTTTTTTTGGTGTGCAGCGACAGGCAGGAGGAGTAGCGACCCTCCAGGCGCAGGTGGAGGCCTTGCGGCTAGATCTGTCGAGGATGGAGGGCCGCATGACTGCATTCCGAGACAGTGCGAGGGATGCAGAGGCGGAGAAGATACGGGCCATCGAGGCCCGGGTGCAGGCTATTGTGGATCTGGAGTTCCTGAAGAACCGGGTGCTGAAGAAGCACCGGGAGCAGCAGCGACAGACTCAGCAGGAGGCGTCCGGAGGATGGGGTCCGTGTACGGGTCTCTTGATGACATCGTGTCGTTGGGAGATCCATCCGTCGGACGAGGAGCGGGAGCACGCCCAGAGGCCTCCACTGTGATGAGACCTCCCGTCCCAGACAGCGTCGGGAGAGGGAGGAGGAGGAGGTTAGCAGCTCGCATAGGCCGAGGCCTAGCGAGGGTGAGAGGTGAGAGGAGTGAGTGTTTTGTACCACCAGGGGTATGCCCCTGTCATGATATGTACAGAACTTGATCATTATAGTGATTTTTGTGGACTTTTGTCATTTGCACTTGAATGGTTTGCTTCTGTTCTTTGGTTCCTGCATCCTGTATCCACAACACTTAAAGGAACATGTTAGTGTAGATCTGTTTTTAGCCCCTTGCCTACGATGTACCTTTCTTGAGATCTGGTCAAGGGGCTAATTTCTAATCAAAGATAGGAACATAACAAAATAACTGAAAGGGAAATATGCACATGCATTTTTTGTGTTTTGTAGTTTTCTTGATTTTTTTGTTGTTTTGATAAGAAAATAAGGAGAATGTTAGTATATATACATGGTACCATTAATTTTTTTGGATTTTTGATTTTTCTTCTTTTTTTTTCTTTTTTTATTTTGGATTTTTTGACTCTAAGACACATATTCATCACATGTTGTAGTGTAGGGTTTACATGATCTACTTAATCCCAAAGGCCAAGAGTGAGGAGGGACGTGCATGAATTCCTTGATGTTGGACATTACCCCTAGCCTTCTTGATGTTTTCCACCACGGGAAGTCTTATACAATCAAATTGCCCCTAGAGGCGGAAATGGGAAGAAAAGTATAGAAGATCATGTAGGACTTTGGTTCAAACTACTTTTTGTTTCCAAACCGTCATCTCATATTAAACAGACTTGGTCAACCATTGTTTTCCGGGGGATTTTTTTATTTTTTTTTATTTCTAATTTCTGGGGTGGAGGCACGTACTTTTTGCTACCTCCTTGAGTTGGTCAGCCTTTTTCCGGTACGTACTTTTTACTACACTTTTTGACCTCTTGGCTTTTCTTTTCCCCCCTTCTTGAGGCTTGATTTGACATTTTGCCCCTTGCTTTTATTGGTTGCCCCTATTTTATGGTGACCTTGTCCCTTTTAAATGAGAGTGGATGGTCCCCTACTCGTAGTTTGTTCCGTTTCCAGACACGACCGAGTGGGAAAAGAATAGGGGAAATAATTGACTGGATGAGACCGCCCGAGTGTACTAGTGATTTTCTAGTCAAAGGGCATATCTTAACATCGTGTGGTGTGTGAAAGTCCGAACTTATTGATAACCTAAAGTGAAGTAGAGACTTAAACCCCCATCATTAACAAGTGATGAATGACAGACATGACGGACTGACTGACTGACTAAGGGTAGAATTTCTTGAGGTAGACTGCATTCCAAGGGTGCATTAGCTCAACTCCCTCAGCATCCACTAACCTATAAGCGTTCCCTGAGTAAACCTCCTTGACAACGAATGGACCTTCCCAATTTTCTTGCAATTTGCTCCTAGGACCTGGTGCTTTCAAATTTTACGCTTAAGGACCATCTCACCCACTTCGAACTTTCTCTCAAGAACTTGTTTGGCATAAAAACGTGCAATTATCTGACGATAGACTTGAGCATGGTCAGACGCTATCATTCACTTCTCATCTAAGAGTTCAAGTTGTGCCAACAAAGCTTCCCGACGTTGATCAGGATCGAGTTCGGAATCCAATTGAACTCTAAGCGAGGGGACGAAGATCTCGTATGGGAGTATCGCATCCGATCCGTACGTCAAGGCATAGGGGGTTTGCCCCGTAGGAGTTCGGACCGAGGTGCGATAAGCCCAAAGAGCATCAACTAAGCGATCTGGCCAGTCAGCATTGTTATGAGATTTGCATGTTTTCTTTATAATTTTGACGAGAGTTTTATTAGTAGCTTCCGCTTGTCCATTACCTTGTGGATAATATGGGGATGAATGATGAAGATTAATGCCATATTTACCACACATGTCGTGAAGCTCCTGTGAAGTGAATTGTGGTCCGTTGTCGGTGACGATGTCCCGAGGCACGCCAAATCTTGCAAGGATGTTGCGCTTGATGAACTTGACGACTGTTGAAGCTTTGACTTCTATGAATGCTTCTACTTCAGCCACTTTATGAAGTACTCCATGGCGGTTAGAATGAAGGACTTCTTCCGGACTTCTCCGGTTCTGTCTGCAAGAGGACCGACCACATCGAATGCCCACATGGCGAAAGGCCATGGTGCGATGAGAGGGTGAAGAGAAGAGGAAGGAGCATGAATTTTATAACCGTGCAATTGGCATTTAGCACAGTGACGGACAAAATGGCGACAATCCTTTCCATGGTGGGCCAATAATAGTGTCTTAGCAATTTCTGGGCAATTGCTCTACCATTAACATGGCCACCACATTCACTAGAGTGAGCGGCTTCAACAATATCTTGGGATTCGATTTCATCAAGGCAACGGAGATAGACCCCGCTGAGAGACTTTTTGTATAGAATGCCACCTATGATCTTGTACCGCTCCGAGACGCGATGAATTGCCCATCTATCGGCAGAGGTGGCATAATCGGGGAAGGATCCATCTTTGAGAAAGTTTTCGATGTCAAAATACCAGGGATGGCCATCTTCAAGGTCAATTTCTGGCTCTTTGGAAAGCGCCTGGACCCGAAGGGATGGAGAAGGATGCACAAGCTGAGCGAACCAAGGATCGACATGAGAAGGGACACTCAACCTCTGAATAGAGACGGTTTCGGAAGACTTTCCCAAAGGAATGGGAATGGAAGATGCAAGGTAGGCGATGGAATCTGCTAGGATATTTTGGGCCCTAGGAGTGTGAACTAGAGTGAGCTTCCTAAACTGTCGGACTACTTTCCCTACCAATTCTTGGTATGGTTTCAGCTTGGGGTCCCGGGTCTGGTACTTGCTAAGAGATGCCGGAGTATCAACTGTGAATCTCCAATAATCCTTAATTTCTTGACTCCGAGCAATAAAGCCATTTTCAGCCCGACTAGGAGAGCCTCATACTCAGCCACGTTGTTCGTGGCTCGGAAGGTTAACTGATAGGCGTGCGGAATGACTACCCCTTCCGGAGAGAGGAGGACTGCCCCTATCCCACACCCTTTAGAATTGAGCGCCCCATCGAGGTAAAGCACCCACGAAGGTTCACCATCAATAATGGCTCCTAACTCTTCATCGGGAAAGCTTTCATCAACGGGGGAGTATAAAGGCAAGGGGTGGTGGGCTAAATGCTCAGCTATGGCATGCCCCTTGATTGACATAGGTGATATCAAATTGGTTAAGGAAGCTTTGCCACCTTATCAACCGCTCAGTCAGGACGGGCTTCTCGAGCAAGTACCGAATAGGGTCCATACGCGCCAGAAGTTTCACTTCATGAGCCAAGAAATAGTGCTTCAACTTCTGGGCAACCCAGACGACGGCCGCGCACGTCCTTCCATGGCGGTGTACTTCTTTTCAGCCTTATTGAACAAATTAGATAAATAGTACACCGCTCTCTCCTTTTCTCGTCGTCGTATTGGGCCAAAACCGCTCCAGTTGAATCCTCTATGGTTGACACATAGAGCAGTAAAGGCCGACCCGGGACCGGAGGAGCGAGAACAGGGGGATTTAAAAGATAACTCTTCAATTCATCAAAGGCCTTCTGACATTTATCGTCCCAATTAAACTTCGCCTCTCCTCTAAGCATCTCGTAGAAGGGCTTACAGCGGATTGAATGTTGGGAGATAAATCTCCGAATGAATTGGAGTCTGCCAATTAGCCCTCTAACTTCTCTGATATTCCTAGGAGGAGGCATGTCAATTATCGCTTTGGCCTTGTTAGGATCAATTTCAATTCCCCGCTTGCTGACTATGAACCCAAGCAATTTCCCCGAAGAGACACCAAAGACACACTTCTTGGGGTCATCTTAAGATTGTGCTCTCTAGACCTTTGGAGAACTGCCCGGAGGACCTCAGCATGGCCATGTCGAGTCTTTGATTTTACCAAGACATCGTCCACATAGACCTCCATGGCACATGCATCATGTCATGAAAAATCGCCATCATTGCCCTTTGATACGTTGCTCCCGCATTCTTCAATCCGAAGGGCATGACGACATAACAATAAGTTCCCCAGGGCATTGTAAATGAAGTTTTCTCCTGGTCTTCCTCTGGCAAACGAATCTGGTTGTACCCGAGAAACCATCCATAAACGACAAAAGATCGAACCGGCAGTATTGTCCACTAGGACATCTATGTGTGGGAGAGGGAAATCGTCCTTTAGGCAAGCACGATTAAGGTCACGGAAATCTATACAGATCCTAACCTTACCGTCCTTCTTCATTACGGGGACGATATTAGCTACCCACTGTGGATATAGCACAACCCTAATGAATTTGGATTGTGCAACTTGTCAACCTCCTCTTTGATCTTGAGTGCCAGCTTAGGATGTAGCCTTCTCAACTTTTGTTTGACGGCCTTTGCGTCGGCTTTTAGAACCAAACGATGCTCGACCAAAGAAGTGTCGAGCCCCGGCATGTCCTCGTAAGACCAAGCAAATCCGTCGGAAAATTCTTTGAGAATGGATACCAGATCTTCTTCTTCTTCAACACTCAAGTTGGCACTAATCAAAACTGTCTTCGGGGATTCTTTAGTGCCAAGGTTGACCTCTTTAGTAGGCTCGTCAGCAGCCATGGTTGGCTCATCGAACCTCTTTGTGCCATCCATATAGGAGCTCACTGGGTCCTCTTCTCCTAACCCAGGATCTCCCGACTCATCCTCCTCATTAAAATCTAGCAGATAGACACCTAGACCGTCATCTTCGGAGTCACCTTCTTCAAAATCTGATTCCACGAGAGCAGGGTCCTCAAGAAAACTGGCACCTGACTTAACTTAGCACATCTCTCAGCCAAGGCCATAACAAAATGGGCAGGAACTTGCCTACCCTTCTCCTTATGCAGACATGGCTGAGAGGAACTAGACTCTCCTAGACATAAACCAGACTCTAGACTAACCTCTAAACCTGACTCTAAACTAGAATCTAGACCACTATTACATGACTGCTATGTACAAGACTATGTACAGGGGAAGTGCCCCTAGAGGGGCAAGAGGAAGAGCAGCTTAGGCTGGAAAGCGTCGGCCCCTGGCGAGCGGAAGAGGTTCCAGAGAGGAGGGGTACTCAATGGAGACCTCGGATTTCCAATTTCCAAAATTGGCGTTTTTTTTTTAGGAGTCAAGGCCAAGAACCATGAGTTGCTGACTCAAGGTAGCCTCGACTGGCGAGATGAGGGATGGAGAGAGGACAGGAGGGGAAAGAAGGGGATTAGACGCGGAAATAGAAGGAGATGGAGATGGAGAAGGCGGAGGAGAAGATGGGAGAGAAGGGAGATCAGAGCCAAAGAGGGAGAGGAGGCCAAAATCGTCGGAAATATATTCTATTTGGGCATCCTCTTCTTCTTCTTCATCCTCACTCTCAGAGCAAGGAATTTCTTCAATTATAGGCTCCCTGGTCCCCATCTGGATTGGCCCCTGAACAAAATGCTCTTTTAAAGTCCAGGTAAGGGGTTGGTGCGGTATGAACGGGTTGGGATGGACAGGGTCTGGGTGGAAACCTAGACCGGCCTTTGGTAGCAACCTCCTGATTGCCTGGACATTCTGGACCTCTCCTTGTTCGTCTGTGCCTAACCCGCGGCCATGAACATAGCCGATGTTAGCCATGACTTCCCAACCCTTTCCCGGGGGACATGGGACATGGGGTTCTACGTCGGGCTTGGGAGGCTGGCCGAGGTCACAGGGTAAGGGGAAGTCAAGGATTGACATGACAGGTTTCTTCCCTTTGTCCGGAATGAATAGGTGCGGCATCTGCTCTAAGGTAATGGCATTGAGGGTCTCCAGAATAGGAATGTTCTTAATCTTGATCACCCGCCCATTGAAAGGGAATTTGAAGCATTGGTGGGCGGTGGAACGGACCCCTAGAGTTTGTTCTAGCGAAGGACGACCGAGAATGGCCTTGTAAGCCGGGTCGACATCAAGGACTAGAAATTCGGTAGACATGGTGACAGGTCCGACTTCTAGTTTGAGAGTAATCTTGCCTTTGGCAACTCTTTTGCAGTTGTCATAGGCAGCTATAGTGGAGCAACTCTTCTCCAGATTCTCCTCCCCTAAACCCAATTTCTTAAGGGTCTTCATTGGACAGACATTAATGGATGCCCGGTGTCGATGAGAGTGGAGTCACTGAAACCCCATTGAGGTTGATGGTGAGACAAAGAGGGAGAGAACGACATTCGGGGGTAGCGAGATCCTTGTCCGAGAAAGAAATTGAGGGTCCTTGGGTGAGGGAGAGAATGGCGCCGGTAACCCCACTAGGAGGGAGGTCATCATTAACCATGATTTTCTGGAGGAATTGGAGAAGAGTGGATTGGTGTGATGGGGACCTCCGAATCAATTCTAAAATAGACACCCTTGCGGGCGTCTTATCAAGATGTTGGAGAATATCATATTCGGTGCCAGCGGATGTGGAGGCCCATTATCTTCCTCATCTTGGGATGGCCGCGGAGGTGGAGGAACAATCCGGTTTCGGAGCGTGACATGCACGGCCTCCTGAGACTGAGGACGGATAAGCTGGAGGGGTCTGGAAGATGACTCATTGGCAAGGGGAGTGAGGATAGTGGGATGAGCATCTTGGGGAGGACGGATGAGCACTAATGGTCTCTCCTCTAGGATGGCGTCTACCGACGCGGAAGGCTCCTGAGACTCGGCCGTGGGACACGGGTACCACTCTTCGAAACCTTCTACCCCCCACTGTTGTTCTCTCCTCACAACCCGGGGCCCTAGGTGTATCATGGTATGCACATTCTCTTAAGCTCTGGATGAGGAGGGGTGTTGATTTGGTGAGTGGGGAGAGGGTTACTGAAAATGCCAAGGTCTTTTTGGTGTACCTAGACTTGCTATGGCCACCTTGACGTCATCCCAGTTGATTCTACCTTGGTCATTCATATCATAGACCCAGTCACGGAAGGTAAAGCAACTGTTGATGAAGTGACCATGGGCCCTATGATATGGGCAGTACTTGGAGGTGTCGACCCTCGGATTGATATTCTCCCTTTGTGGGGGGAGTTGAATCGCGTCGCAGGACATGAGAGGGAAGAACACGTCTTCGAGAGTCTCAGGGAGAGGAGGGTAGTGCGACCTTTTGGGGCCAGGTCAGGTGTATCCAGAGGAGGGGGAACAGCGGAGTAAGGCTTGGAGGGGTGAGATGGGAATTGGTGAGGGTTGGAAGAAGGGTTGGAAGGAGGATGGGAGGATTTGTTGGGAGCCTCAAAGGCTGACTGCAGGCACTGACATACTCGTTGATGGTCACCCCCTCCGTGGGGGTGCCGCGGGAGCCTTACGTGCTTTTGGCTTCCCTTCGAAGAAATGTGGGAGAGAGGAGTCCTTGATCTGATTTTCAATCACCCTGGCTCTGTTATAAAGATGTGAGAAGGAAGGGAACTCACTTAGCATTAGAATGCAACGGAGCACAGGGGTGGTATTGGTGACTAACAAGATTATGGCTTGGGACTCGGGGATGGGAATGTCGGCTCTCGAGGCCATGGACCTCCATCGGTTGGCATAAGTGACAAAGTCTTCGTTCGCCTTCATCTTTTTCCGCTACCAAGTCGGGGAGTGTAGGGACTTGAGTAGCCATGTATGAAAAGTGTGAGATGAAGCGTTCGGAGACTATGTCAAAGTTAACAAGATCCGACGCGGGCAAGGAGGTAAACCACCTCAAAGCCTCCCCTTCTAACAATTGCTGGAAGAGGTGGACTAAGAGGGCCCGATCGTATAGCCACTGATGAGAATCCATAGTGAAGCCGGCTAGATGATATTGGGGATCAGAGGTCCCGTCGTACTTGCGATACTTCGGGGCCTTGAAGCCCGGTGGGAAGTAAGAGTTGGGGAGCTTGCAGTAGTTTTGGAGTGAATGAGGCTTGGAAGAGACAAGGATTCAGCCAAGAGCTTCCGAATAAGACTCTCTGTCTCAGACCGGGACAAGGATTCGGATTGAGTGGGAGGAGTGGTTTGGATATGAGATGGGTGAATGGGTGGAGGAATTGGGGTAGAAGTAGGTAAAGGAGTGGGAGGAACAGGAGTGGAGATAGGGATGGGGATATAGGAGTCCGGGAAGGGGTGAGAGGCCTAGGAGCGGGCCTAGATGAGGAGGCATGAAAGGGAGAATGGGACGGAGGGGAGGGAGAAGCTGCTGCCCGAATGGTATGCTGGAAAGCATAGAAATGATATCGTCGGGCGAGTAGCGGGACATGAGTTTGGAAAACTCGGGGTCTTCTTGGGTGTTATGGGCGTGAGTGGGGTTGACCCTCAAGCTCACTTCCTCATTGTCGGCTTGAGAAGATGACTGAACCGACTCTTCATGTTGAACATCGGTGTTAATCATACCGACAATCTCATCATTGATGTTATCATCATATTCAAATGTTGGTTTATTAGACATGTCAACAGGGTCCAACCAAGTGTCCATTAGCACACAACCTATGGATTTTAAAATGTTCTAAGTTTAAGTGATTACACTGTTTTCAGCAGAAGTATGAATTTCTACCAATCAATGTTATCAAACAACGTTCCAAAAGTTTTAAAGATTAAGGTTGTGTATTACTTTGACATGACTTGACTTGGACGGTTCTCTCAAATCTTACTCAAACTCGGATGAGTAGGTGAACTAAATAGGAAGGTGTAAGGTCCTCCTGCCCCGTACCGTGAGGGAATCCACGGATTTAGGGACTTATAGAGTTTTCCTTAGAACCAACCCGATTTACCCGAAAGGGAATCCCCGAGTAAAAGGTTGTAGACCAAAGAATGGCTGTCCTAAAATGTGAGGGGAGGCTAGAACAGATGAGAGGAAGGAACCCCCCGTGACTGAGGACTGTTAGAAGCAAACAGGAAGCAAACAGAAAGCAAAATCAGATCAAAGCAGTCAAAAATTGCAGTTTCTGTGAAGTAAACGGCATGCAGATGGACGCTCAGTTCATCAGAAACATGATGACGGCATGATCGACAGACGCTAAGTACAAGTAGACGACTACCTATATGGACGCTGAAACACACGTAACGGCAGGAGATGTGGACGCTTACCTGGATAGGCGGCAAGATCGCTTGCCGTCTATCTGGATGTAGATTGAAACCGTGGCAGCACTGTTGTCCCACCGTGATCGCTAGAAAAGAGGCTGTGGATGATCCGTTTCGCCTCCCGGCCGTGTCCCCGTAGTCGACGGTGGATGTCCTCCGGGTTCTTGCAAATGTCACTGGTCTCTCGTTGGCGATGCTGGATTATTGGTTGACTTGGCTGACTCCCGGTTGACTAGGTTGACTGAGGAGGAAACAAAGAAAACCAGGATGAAAGGGGAGGTTTGTGATCGCCAGGGCCTTACCTGTGCCTAAGGAAGTACTTTGACCACGTTGTTGTAGTAGCCTCACGCAGTGGGCGGAGATGGGGCTCCAACTTCTCCTTCTTCGGCCGGCCAAAGGAGGAGAGCTCCACGGTCACGTTCACGATGTTCCTGCCACAAACAATCTCTATTAGACTAAATGCAGTGCAGCAAATGTTCATAAGGAAGAAAGGAAGGCCCAAAAGGCGAGTCGCGTACCGGTTGCGGACTTGAGAAGAGGGGTGGCCAAATGCTATGACCACCCTTCTTCCCTCCGTTTTTGGTTGGGAAACCCCTTCTAGGTGTGTAGGAAGGTGACCTACGTGCCTAGGGTGTGTGGGAAAGTGTGTGGAACATGCAAGTTAGCTACAAAGCAGTAAGAGAAGAGAGAGAGGAGAGGGTGTAGATCTCGTTGTTGGCGTTGTTGGCTCCTTGTAGAGCTCCTCCAGCTCCAAAGCAACCCTTCTAGACGTCCGAATGAAGAGAGAAATGAGAGGATGAATGGGAGAAAGTAAGGTGCAATTTTCTCTCTCTTCTCTCAAAGTGGCAGCATAAGGACGTCTAAGCCTCTCTCTTGGCTCAGAGGGCTCAAAGGGCTATTATATAGACAGTGGAGCTCGCGGTTGAGAGCCTTGGATGCTCAAGTGTGAAGAAACACACTTGCACACTTGGCAATCCTTGGCTAAATGCTCCAACCAATGGGTAGAGGCCATGTATGATTTTTACTGGGTCAATGGGGTGCCTATGTGTCCCATATACCCGTTGGGAACGGCTACATGCGTTGCATGCCCGAGAGAAAGGTGCAAGTGGGCTGCAATCTCGTGTTAGTTGCGCAGACCAGGTAAACCTATTGACGTCCAGCGATCAGGCCGCCAACCGCATGCAGACGTCCATGGATGTGGACGCCAGATTGGGTCAACGTCCAGGGTGGTTGCCGCCAACCAGTAGTCGGCGGCCATCGATGCTGCCGTTTACATGGGATCCGAGGCTGGTCAACAAATGGTCAAACGAGGCTTAATGGGCCAAAGAGCCATTCGGGAGATGGGCCAAATCTCGCGTCAACAAAGAAAAGAGGCTGTGGACGATCCGTTTTGCCTCCCGGCTGTGTCCCCATTGTCGACGGTGGATGTCCTCCGGGTGCTTGCAAACGTCACTGGTCTCTCGTTGGCGATGATGGATTGTTGGTTGACTCCCCGGTTGACTAGGTTGACTGAGGAGGAAACAAGAAAACCAGGGATGAAAGGGGAGGTTTGTGATCGCCAGGGCCTTACCTCTTCCTCTTCCTCTTCCTCCTCCGGTTGACGGCGCCCCCGGATGATGCTTCTTTTCTCCTTGTCCTCATTGAAGTCTCAAGCGGGAGTTGTGGTTTTCTGTGGGTTTCTCCTATCCCAGCGCTTGGGAAGACGGAATGGCGCCCGGGAGAGGGCGTCGGTTAAAAAAAAGGCAGTTTCCTGGTTTAACGTCAAGCTCTGGTCGTTTAACTTTGGCTGACGTCAAGCCCTGGCCGAGGGCGTACTCTTGATGGCCATGTTGTGGACGTCAAGGTCTCTTCAATGTCAGACTTCGAAGTCTGGTCAATGACTATGGCTGGCCGTCTAATTTGAATATCGACGGCCACCTCTGTGGATGTCCACCTTCGTTGGCGATGGCCACCTCTGTGGACGCCAAATGTTGCTGGAAAAAATCAGCAAGGATCGTCGGCCAGAGCCGAGCTGGGTGGGCCCCGACGGATTGGCCGCGCCGCGCTGTCGTCGGAGAAGAGAACCCGACCTGCAAAGAACCACCGAGACTCCTCGGTGGTCGGACACTCCGACGATCCGTTTTGCCTCCCGGCCGTGTCCCCGTTGTCGACGGTGGATGTCCTCCGGGTGCTTGCAAACGTCACTGGTCTCTTGTTGGCGATGATGGATTGTTGGTTGACTTGGTTGACTCCCCGGTTCACTAGGTTGACTGAGGAGGAAACAAAGAAAACCAGGGAGGAATGGGGAGGTTTGTGATCGCCAGGGCCTTACCTGTGCCCAAGGAAGTACTTTGACCACGTTGTTGTAGTAGCCTCACGCAGCAGGTGGAGATGGGGCTCCAACTTCTCCTTCTTCGGCCGGCCAAAGGAGGAGAGCTCCACGGTCACGTTTACGATGTTCCTGCCACAAACAAATCTCTATTAGACTAAATGCTCTGTAGCAAATGTTCAGAAGGAAGAAAGGAAAGCGCAAATGGCGAGTCCCGTACCGGTTGCGGACTTGAGAAGAGGGGTGGCCAATGCTATGACCACCCTTCTTCCCTCCGTTTTTGGTTGGGAACCCCTTTTCTAGGTGTGTAGGAAGGTGACCTACGTGCCTAGGGTGTGTGGGAAAGTGTGTGGAACATGCAAGTTAGCTACAAAGCAAGTAAGAGAAGAGAGAGAGGAGAGGGTGTAGATCCTCGTTGTTGGCGTTGTTGGCTCCTTGTAGGGCTCCTCCAGCTCCAATGCAACCCTTCTAGACGTCCTGAATGAAGAGAGAAATGAGAGGATGAATGGGAGAAAGTAAGGTGCAATTTTCTCTCTCTTCTCTCAAAGTGGCAGCATAAGGACGTCTAAGCCTCTCCCCCCTGGCTCAGAGGGCTCAAAGGGCTATTATATAGACAGTGGAGCTCAGGGTTGGAGTGCCTAGGATGCTAAGTGTGAAGAAACACACTTACACACTTGGCAATCCATGCATTAAAGGTCCAACCAATAGGGGGAGGCCAAGTAGGATTTTTACTGGGTCAAGGGGGTGCCTAGGTGGCCCATATTCCCGTTGGGAACGGCTACATGCGTTGCATGGCCGAGAGAATGGTGCAAGTGGGCTGGAATCTTAGGGTAGTTGCGCAGACCAGGTAAACCCTATTGACGCCCAGCGATCAGGCCGCCAATCGCATGGAGACGTCCATGGATGTGGATGCCAGATTGGGTCAACGTCCAGGGTGGTTGCCGCCAACCAGTAGTCGGCGGCCATCGATACGGCCGTTTACATGGGATCCGAGGCTGGTCAACAATTGTCAGACGAGGCTTAATGGGCCAAAGAGCCTTGCGAGAGATAGGCCAAATCTCGCGTCTACATAGAAGACTTCAAATCTTTCCAAAATTGAAGGAAACCTTCCTCAGAACCTCATTTCCACGTTATGACTCTCCTTGAACCACCACAATTACTTAAACTCAGATTCCAGCTCATTTTTCCCTTCCCTTCCTATCCAAATCAGTAATAATGGCCTATAAAAGTGTCAATAGGGAACGGTTTTTGAGGACTCTTGGCTTCTGCTTCTTCCTCTCCAGAGAGCGGAAAATCTCCAGAAGACATCTTGGCCTCCAAACAACCAGGAAGTGCCCACCAGGGCATTTTCTTCCCTCTCTTCTTTCTCTCTCATGTTCTTCATGCTTTCTTTCAATTTTCCTCACACACACATGCTTAGATCTCTTTCTTTTCATAGTTTCTCATTAGATCATATCCCACACACATTTTTTAAACACCTAAAGGGGTTAAAAACACCACACCCATGTGAGTTTCCTCCATATTGTCATCTTTTTTCTTATATTTGGGCTTGATACTCCACAAAATGAATTTTTAATTGGTTTTCTCCTATTTTAATGTTCTTGGCAGGTTAGAAAAGACAACACAAGCACGAGGCTCTTGTTCCTTGGCCAACTGAGGGGCAGGAAGAACAAGAACTACAGTCTCCCTTTCCAATTGCAGAAGGTGACATACATTTGGTCATGTTCATCATAAGGCGACAGTCTCCTTGTCACATTCTTTGAACCAGGTTCTTCTTCACTCTTTTCTCTATTTCCAAGGTAGTTAGCATCTTCTCTTCATCTAATCATCTTTTGCAACTACTTTGGTGGCAATCATGGTCTTTTTCCTTATATTCTTCATATTTTCTTCATCTTTATTTGGGGATCAATTTCCGAGATTACACACTTTTGGCGATCATGGTGGGACCTCTAGTGCCTATCATGCTTGTCTCTATCTTTTCCTGCCTTATTCAGTCCTCCATGTGTGGGTTTTCTTTTAGATAATATGTTTTTTCCTTTTATCTCATGTTGTTTTGAGTTCTGCTACACTGGGTGAGAATTGAGCGTTAAAGGAGTCGCTATAAGGAAGGCGACAGGAGGTTGTCACGATCTGGTGAGTCTTGTTGATTCTTATTGTTCTTGAATTTTGGGTTTCTTTTAAGCTCTCCATAATATTTTGAGTTATTTTGCGCCTGATCCATCCTTTTCAGAGTCGTTCAGTCTTTGTTTCAATAGGATTGTTTGCTTTTCCATGCATAGCAGGTCCCACTTTATCTCTATTCACTGCGAAGAGGAACGTGATGCTCTCCCTGTCACTATCTAGGTAGCGACAGCTTGATCATCGCCTTCTGCTTCTGAGAGCAGGTTGACCTTGTTTCTATTTGTTAGTTTCAGGTTAGACTTTTCATGCACTCCAGTGCACATATGGACATACATATCTCCATACTGTAGTTTAGGTTGTCCTCCTCGATGATGCTAGCTCTCTCGGCCACATATTCCTTGTGTCCGACTAGAGCACTCATTTGAGGGCCTCCGTAACTCCCCGCTGACCATGGATTCCCCACGGCGCTGGGCTGGTTGTACCTTTTGTCACTTTCGAATTAGGGTTCTTGCATTGGTGAGTCTGTGTGAAAATCCTAGTCAAACCCAAAGTTGGAAGCATTCTCCTTTAGGAAACCCATCCTTTGAGGGAACTTGTTAAAATAGTCAATCCATTGAAAGGAAAACTTGAACCAAATAAAGAAACCATCATCATTGTCAATTTCTTGCTTTAGGTGAGACATTTTCTCTTTCTTTTGTTTGAATAGGATTGCTTGTTTAGGAAATCAGGTCTCCATTTAGGAAAGTTGTGTCTTAATTCTGGATAGGCATCCCTTGTTTTGGTGTGTCAAAGGCTCTCACTTTCCAAATATGGAGTCCTATCTGAACCTAGTCTATAGAGAGGAGAACTTAGGCCCTTCCTTCTATACCTCGCCACAGTCCATTCCAGCTAGAGTCACCATCCCCATGATGATGGTCCGTCTCACTTTGTCCATCCCCCTCAGGCAGATGATCAAGCTGCTCAACTCATGCACCTAATTCTTCAGCTTGATCCATCACAAATCCAAGATCTCATGACGGCCCTCAAAAGAACTCTCTCCCAGAGTGGGCGCTTCTCGCCCCATAGCACCCACTTCTAGCCCTGTCATGGGACAAGCCAAAAACACTCCTATTTGGCCAAGGGCCATTTGATTCACTCATTTGAATCTAACCACTTTCATTCATGTGAATCGAGGCCCCAGTCTCCCCCTACCTCCTTGCTATTTGCCATATGAGTTTGTGCCACATGTCAGGTCGGCATACTGTTCCACCTCCATATATGCCCAACCCTCTGCCACTGCAACGTGATGTCTGAGTGGGCATCCATCAAGAAAGAGCTCCAAGAACTGCGGAAGCAAGTCTACCCCAAGCGGCACCATGATGTGCACATACCCAATTTCATTGGCCTGTAGGTCCCACCTCCATCAGAACTGCCCAAGTACTGCAGTACAATGGCACTGGCAACCCATGCATACACATCAAGGATTTCATCTATGAGTCTGCCACTACCAACATGACTGTCGCTTAATGTCTTACTTGTTTCGTTGGTCATTGGTTGGGCCTGCATTAGATTGGTTCTATTTACTGCTACCCGAAGATGCAGAATATTTTGCCACACTAAAGGGAAAGTTCCTTGAACAGTTACAAGATAGGGTCAGGCCAGAATACTCTCTCACATATCTCATGGCAGAAAAGATTAAACTAGATGAAGATTTCACCACCTATGTCGATAGGTGGAGAACCGATGGCCACATGAGTTCCCAAGTATCTTCCGGAGGAGAGAAAGGTCAAAATCATCATTGCCAACGCAACCCCAGCCTATAAAAATATCTTGTCAATGAATGATATCACCACCATGCATCAGCTCTAATGTCGAGCTCGAATTATCCAAACTCAGCTTAAGGACTCCCCACTACACTCTATGTTCGAGCCCCAGAAATCTCACTTTCAAAGTGTAACGTCAAGGACTTTCGGATCCTCATTTAATGGATTGGTGGCAAGTGTATGGCCTATTGGTGTGTTTTGAATGCTGAGCAGGTAGTGAGGGGTTGGTGGTCGGAAATCCAAACACAACAGACCTCTGGTGTGCTTCCTAAAAACGCGACCACCTTCCCCGTCACAATTTCGACACCATTTTCCTGGGTGTATGTCTACATGCGCGCCCCATGTCGCATACAGGATTGTTGGTTTAAAAACACGATGGCGTGCCACTAGTTTTCTATTTAGACTAGGAGCTTTTATTGGCCGAGCTCTAGCCAAACAATACAGGAAACATTATTTGGGTCGAGGGAAGGCTTGCGGTAGGGATTTCGAGCGATTCGGCATTTGTGGCATGCAGATTGGCGTGCTATCGTCGCGAGGAGGTTGTTCAGAGTGCGGAAAACCAGGTCAACGCCATTCTTCGCATTCTTCACGTTCCTCGTGTGGTAGGGGAATTCTACTCATTTTTATTTAAATGGATTGTGATTGAGATGTTTAATGCATGGAATGGGTTATGACGAGTAGCAAGCATGTGTAGCTATTTATTTTAATGCAAATAAGCAAGTTTTACAACTGTACAGGGTGGTTTGTGTGATTTCTAGAGCTGAGGCTATGATGGAAATCATGCTTTGAAAGGCGATGAACCCAAACGTCGTGTTTTAAATGCGACGACCTGTTCAATCATGCATTGGCACGTGCTGTGTTAGAGAATGATGAGTTTGTGTGGTTGTGTGTATGTGGAAAGTTGGGTTGCTTAACGCCTTCCATGGTTGCCTATCGAGTCAGGTACCCCAAGTTCTCTGTGAGCCGGGCATGCTGTGCTCAAGGTTTGTCCCGATTCTTGTGCATCGTCAAGGTTTGTGTCATCTTCCTAGACACCCTCACTCCTTTGCTTGAGTTGTATGTCTGGCTAAGGGAAAGACTACAATGAGACATCAACTCATGTGTTGTGGTTGTGTTTGGTCGCTTATAGGGCGCTCTTGGTTGGGGGACGGACACTAGTAGATGTACTGGTCCCCAGCTAGTCCTGTTTTCCAGTGCCTCACTTTAGGGAGCTCAGGCCAGAGTCATTAAAGGTGCCAGGCATGGAGCTGCAGCAGCGTGGTCTACAGTTGTGGTGTTGTTTGGTTTCCACAGTTTGTTGACTCTGTTAAGGTGGAGTGGCAGCTGGACCTTTCGTCCTTGGCTGTGAGGCTGAGAGGTAGACCTATGTTGCTTGTCTGAGTCAGTAGCT